>CATIWF010019815.1:0-27108 GCA_949630135.1 Balakata baccata | reverse complement strand
CAATCTGAACATTGTTGATGAAGAAGTGGATGCTAAACTTGAGGTGGATTTTCCTATATGGTTCAAAGCATATTTATTTTAGCCTAACTCCATGTCAATTAATTAAATGTAATATGCTTAAAATGTAACACCCTCGACTTTCCCACATGCATTATGACACGCATTACATTTGGACATATTCAATTTATATATATCATTCGTATGAAACACATGCATACAAAAAGATTTTAGCTAGAACGTGCTCACGAGGTAGACTTGCCACGGGTGGGTTTATCGCAATAGGAACAAGTCGTACGTGTCTAGTTATAATTTAAATAAGGACACAAGATAATGAAATTAAATGAAAGGATTAAATTTGAAACAAATAAAATTTGGCATAGTGAAATTAATTAAAGTAGACAATTTGACTAGATATTATTTTTGGCACTAGTTACATGAAAATATGTAGAGAAAATAATAATAATAATTAATTTATTATTATTATTATTTATTTATCTAAATTTATTTAAATAAATCATAAAAGTAAAAAAATGAAAATTTGAATGGGACAAAGTTGGCTAAATTAAGTCAAATTAGGCAGCTCCATTCACCCAATTATCTTCTGTTCTTCTTCTCTCCATTTTCTTCAGCTCTCCTTAAAAAGCTCCAGCCAAAAATTAGTCCTCAGGTGATTAATTATTGCGATGATGGGTCATGGTTTATGGTAAGAAAGTTGCTAAATCTTATGTACCAAAGTTCTCGGATTCTGCTTCTATACTACTAACTTTGGGTCTCATTTTCTTCATGTTAGACACCGATTATGAAGAAGCACAAATCATGAAACTTGTAGATTTACATCTTAGATTTATGGCTATGTAAATGGTTTTGCAAGATTTGGTGTCTGTGGAAAGATATTGACATCGGACTGGAACTGGTTCCATTAAGGAACCTAGCTGAATCATCTACAGTTTTAATTTTGTTTCTATATGAAAGCGTCGATAATTGATGCAACTCAAATCATGAAAGTTGTAGTTATATGTGTTATCTAGTTTCATACCAAATTTCAAGACCATATTATGGGTGGATGTTGAGTTATAGGCAAGAGAGTTATGCCTGTTCCATATTTGAGCTGCCTGCTTAGTGTCCTGGGCAGATCCAGTCAGTTGTTTGCCAATTGTAAGCTCCTTATAGACATAATCTGTAAATGGTCAAAACATGAAAGCTATAGGTACAGGTCTTAGCTAATTTAGGCACAAATTTCACCTCAATATGTTATATATGTTAGGAGTTATAGCCTTTACAATTCAGACTGGTCCAGACGTCAGCCTTATTTCTGACCAGTCACAATTACCCTACCATATGAGGACTTTAGAGGCAGAATGGATGCAAGTTGTCAACATGAAAAATGTTCCATTTTAACATATCTATTTTCATACAAAGTTTCATACAAATATGACTTACACATTGTAAGATATGAAGAAGACAAATTAGTGTCCCAAAACTACCTAAGCTCAAAAACAAGGCAAAGAACAAAACATATTTATAAATTGCATAAAACATTCCACAATGGTCCAATTGTAATGAAAATTAGATTATATTGTAGAAATACATGTTAGCTTTAATTAGAAATAAGAATCATGCAAAGTGCACTAGTATAGAAAAAGTTATAAGCTAATGAGCATATGAAGGTCACACTGCCATTAGACCAAACATTAGTTAGTGATTCTTAAAATGCATATTTCAATTTGTTTAAGTTTCACTAAGTTTATTTAGCTACCAATTGACCAAGTATATATTCAATTAGGTCCACATCATATTGGAGAGCCTCAAGGAAGTGAAAGACAGTAAGTTAGAGGTTTAGTAGCAAAAGAAAAGGTGAGTTTAATTATCAAATGAATTCTTTGGTACGTGCAATTATTACGTGTTACGTGTAATGTGATTATTATGTGCTACGTGTAATGCGACTTGATTTGCTTTATTTGAATTACATGATTGCTATGATATGGGCAATGAGATTGTATTGGATGTAAAGTACATGTTTGGATTACATGTATACATTTTCTTTATATAAGGCAAAAGTTGACTGAAATGTATAATGATTATTGCAAATGCATATGCATATGGACTTAAAAAGGCGTTATGACTAGCTAAATGACATTGTAAAGCAAAAAAAGAGGCATATGGCCCAAACAAATGTTCAAAAGCAAAAGAAAAGGCATATGGCCTAACAAACGTGTAAATGTTACAAATGATCAACCTAGCTAGCAAATGCAAATGTTCACATGGAAACTCGGGACATAAGAAAATGACATGTTTACATTTAGCCTGGTCACAACAATAAGAAAATGACATAAACATAAGCAAATGAAATGTTTACATGAATTAATATTATTTATATTCATATGATATTAATAAATAGAATGACAAGACAAATGTATATGAATGACGATTATTACTTGTAATTGCGATTGGCTTGGTACTTTAGAAAGCATTTGATAATTATTCTCATTGAGTTGCAACTCATCAACTTGCATTATTTTCAGGCAAAGTTGAGTGATTAGCTCATTTTGGAGGTGCATTCTGTATAGAAGATATGGAACACAAGTCACCGGTCAAGCCTCACCAATATCTCTCCTTGCATTGCACATATGTATAGGAACATGACATTTGTATTTTGGATTGTGTATCCACATATGTATAAATTAGTAAATATGTAATGACGTATAAATGTGTATTTGGCTTTGACTTTTCTAACTGAAATAAATGAACATAGGATATGAATTGTAAACATATGTGATATATTATGTTATAATCAAGATGTAATGCTTAGCTGAGCTGTCAAATGCTACAAAGTGAAATGTCATAAGATTAAAAAAAAAAATTATTTCTCATTATAAACAGGACTATGTCTTATTCTATGCAATACATGACAACATAATATAAGTATAAGTGATATCCATAGGTATAAGGTGTTACAATCATCGATATCATCGTCTTCCTCGTAATCATCATAATCTTCAGAGTCATCCATATTGAAATCATCTTCATGATGACTAGACCCACCAATTTCACAAAAACTTGGATTTGAAGATTCATATCTTCCAATATTATGTTATTCAATTGTCCCACCAAAAGATAATTCAATAAACAATTCAATAAATTGTAAGTTAGGAAATTGGCTAACAATTTGACGTATCAATGCAATTTTATTTTCTTTTTATATTTGTATAAGTGAAAAAAATAAATTCTCACCTTGATTACACATTGGAGCTCGATATAAAATTTTGTTGATAACTGCATTGCTATCCAAATTTAAAGTTGTTTTAATCCTATACAATAAAATTTACATACATAATTCTTCATATAAAGTAACAGTTTTTGTATGTCCATTCACAAATATAGCACCAACTTGAGTCTGAATTATTTCGCCGTCCCAATAAATTATCATAAACGGCATTAAAGGCATTATACTGTTTTTTCATTGTTCAAACAGTTAAAATTCAACACAATAATAATTCAACTAACACAATATTAAAAATTGAAAATTATTATTATTAAAATAATAATAATAATAATTATTATTATTTGTTTAAGTGAAAAATTTATTATTATTATTATTTTCTATAATTTTATTACTCTTATTAAAATTACTTATCCTTATTAATTAACTTTATTATAACTTTATATTTTAATATGAGATTGGTTTAACCTCATATATATTTTACCAATTTGATGGGTACTGACTATTAAGTAAGAAGTATACTTTTAATTAAATACATCCCCTAAAGTTTACTCTAAAATTCATTTTTTATTAATCTTAAGTAAAAAATTGATGATGATTATTATTATTATTATTATTATTATTATTATTATTATTATTATTACTACAAAAATTTAAGTTGCCAAATATATTTATCCAATAATGCCAACCCATTTTTATACTAATTTTACATAATTATTTCTAGCTATATAATACTAAAATAGTAAAACCCTAATACTATTCTTCTGATAGAGGCTGGAAAGAATGGAAAATTTAACAAGAAGAAGGTGGAGATGCCACGTGGCTCGGTGCGCCACTCGAGCGGTGTCCTAATTCGAGTGGTGCACCCATCTAGGCTCGCCACATGACCCGGTGTGCCACTTGAACTGGCTCACTGCTCGGTGTGTCACTTTGAGTGGCGCACCGATCTATGCTTTTGCCATATGGCACTTGCTAGATCGGTGCGCCACTCATACCAATACACAAGACTTTTTCTACACAAAAAATGAAAATTTTTTCAAAACAACACTAAAAAGAGAATTAGTTTGGGAAAGTACGCCCAACTAAGAAATATCTCGCACAAATATTTTTTCTAATTTCATTTATAATTGAATCAATACTAACATCATCAATATTAAAATACTCATAATAAATTTGTAAATATTCATGTAACATTATAATTTTACACTTAGGATCAAGAACAAGGTTGTCAAATCCGACCCGAATAATGAATAAGGAAAGACAGATTGTCAACGGTTTAAGGTTGAACCGAGGTTGAACCGGTGAAGTAAATATTTTTTCAAAATATAATATTTAGCATATATTTCATACATAATAAAATATTAAAATTACTATGCTATACATATTTCATACACAATAATATGTTCAACATAATATTTATAATTAAAATTAATTTATAACTATATTAAAAAATTTATTCAACATAATATATTTATATTTATTGCTTTTATAACTAATAAAATTAAATTATTTGTGTAATTTATATTTTGAACAAATTAAAATAGTTAAATTATATTAAAATATCCATTCATTTATCAATTAAAAGAATTTAAAATATAATTATGTAAAATTTTATTATAATATATATTAATAATGAAAATACAAACTATCACTAGTTATACGAGTTTTTTGGATAATTTTAGTCAATTAAAATTAATATATAACCTTATATTTTTTTAATTTTAAATATAAAATAGGAAATAATTTTTAAATATTTTATTAGAGTCTCAACTTTGTCAATTAAAAATTTAATACTTTTAATAGCAATCAAAATGATTTAAAATAATTTACATATAAAATTTTATAATGTTGTATATTAATATAAAAAATATAAATACTTGAATTCAAATTTATCAAATATACATGATATATATATATATCAAAACTTTTTAGCAAAAAATACAATTATTTCATATATATAATTCATTTAAATTTAATTAATTTTTTATTAATAAAAATAACTTATATTAAATTTTTTAAAAATATATTACTAATATAAAATTGAAATAATTAAATTAATATTTTTAATATAAATATGGATTAATAATAATTAAAAAATAGTAGTTAATATATATTTATGTAGTTTGAATTTAATACACTAAGAGACAAGTGGCTTAGTGGTTAAAGTTTGTCTAATTTTTCTCGTTAACCCGAGTTCAATTCCTAGAAGAGCCAATTTTTTCAGTACTTTTCCATGGCTTTTTGAACCGGCTGTTTTGCCGGTTTTCTCACCCGTCAATATCTCTCTCGGTTTGGTACTAAAAACCGACTGGCTTAATAATCAGTTCTCGATAAAACCGGTTGAACAGTCCGATCCATTTTTTTACAATAATAATCAATAATACAACATACATGATTAATCAAAAGAATTATTTTTTTTAAAAATAACCACTTATGTCGCATAACAAATATAACATAATGTAAAGTAATATCATTTATATACTCTTTAAATATATCAATAATATTAATACATTGAGTCAAAAATAAATGATATGTAGAATAATAAATATCAATTTAATATCATAAAAATTGTTCAAAATCTCTAAAAGATTTTTACAAACATTCCAATGTTGTAGATATAAATTAATTTGTCACATTAGTGGAAATAAATGAGCATAATAAATCTTTATATACATATGACTTGTTGATTAATTCAAATGTAGAATTCCAACAAGTTGGGACATCTTGTAAAAATTTTTTCGATCTTTTACCATTTTCATGACAAAATCGAATCCATGATTTCATAATTTGGAGATCTCCATGCAAATAAATAATTGCTTGTTTTATTGGTTTAATTTTATCACCCAATATTTTTAAACCATATTGCACACAAAAATTTAAAACATGACATGCATATCTAATATGAAAAAATTTTCCATCAATATAAGGTTGACATAAAAATTGAAGCTCTCTAATAGAAGCGGTGTTAGCTGTAGCATTATCAAAACCGATTAAAAAAATTTTATTAACTAAACCGTATTTTTCGAAAATATTTTTTACCATTTTATAAATATTATCTGTTGTATGTATATCATCAAATATTCTAAATGCAAGTAATATTTTTTGGATAATTCAATCATCACCAATCCAATGACATGTTATATCCATATATGAATGTATGCACCAATGATCACTATAAAATTGCAACGCGTTCATTTTAAGAAGAAAAAATTTTGCACAATTCTTTTTTATTTTTATTATATAATTTAAATAAAACACGTTTAAAAGTATTATTTGGAACATGTTTAGCAGCGGGATTTAAAGTAGTTTGACAAAAATTATTAAAGCCAACTTTTTCACTAAAACTAAAAGATAAATTTTCAACACTTATCATTTCTGTCATTTCTTGTTTATATGTTTCATCATTATATTGAAATAATATAGAGTTAGAAGATGAACCTGCAACCCGGAGAATTGGGTTTGTTTTTTCACGATACCGAGTTGAGTCACATATTTATTTTCCAAATACCTTTTGAAAGTGCCAACCTATTTTCCTTATGATACACCATTAGGCTCATTCACCTTATCTAGTTTAAATCTTATTTTCATCAAATCATTTATTTCAAACATCATAATTTAAATTAAATTTCATGTTTCTATACTATATTTCCATAATTTCATAATTTTTCTTCATGCACACATATCAAAATAAATGGAAAACAATATAATTTGTATCCACAAACTTTATTTCCCTCTTATTCTTGCTTCTTTCTCTATTTCTTTTGGCTTTTCCTTATCCTTGCTTGCTCCATCTTTGTCACTTTCACCTAGCAAAATTTCATGCATAAGTTTTTTCTCAATTTTTCCTTTCAATAATCCCAAATTTGCATGAATTATAAATCTCCACCTTAAAATCTATCCAAAACTCAATTAAATTCACTAAACTCACTTGAATTTTTACTCTAAATTCTTCCTTCACAATTCTATCAACTTCTTCACCAAAAATGAGCTCTTGAGATAGCCAAAGATGGATTTAGGGCCTTAAAATTATTTAGAGGATGAAATTTGGTAGAAATTTGGAGAGAAATTTGAAGAAAATTGAAGTGGAAAATGGGGGAGAGGATTTCGGCCAAGGAGGAGAGAAGATGGTAGTGGAGTATTCTTCAAAATTCTGATATCTGGTCCTTTTATGCCCTTCCAAATGGGCCAAGCCTAGTCCAACCACTTGGTCCAATCCAAAAATAGGCACATTAGTTAATTTTTCTAACATTTTCAAGTTCAATTATTTTTTTTTTCTATTTTTCTTGCGCTATTTCTCATAAAAATGTGTCCATAATTATTAAAAAAATATTCATTAGGGTATACAAAAATTTTCGAGTCAAAATAACGTTGTTTTCTGGTCCGGAAAATTTTGCTAGTCGGAAAACTTATTTTTCTGAGTCAACCAAAAATAAATTTTTTCCCACCGAAAAATCCCTCATAATATTTAGAGCCAGTCTATGTGTTCGGATAATTTTCGGAGGTATATAGCATTTTTTTCAGTCTCAGTCGAAGTTTAGTTAAACTAGGTTACTATTCAAACCGAACCGAACTGTACCTTATTTTTATTTTTTACTTTTAAAGACTTACTTAAATTCAATTTCACTTCAAATTACATCATCAGACTTCTCATGAATTGTACTTTCCAATAGTCAAGTAAAATATTTTTTGCCTTCAGATAGTACTATTTATCCCAAGCGATATTATTCATACCCGAAAAATACTATTCACAATTACCGAGTTTTTAGGCATTACAATTTCAATCTCGAAGACCTATTATATTTGTAATTTATCAATCTTTAGAAACACAAAAAAAAAAATAATTAATTATATTATTAAATTTCAATAAAATAAATTATATATATATATATAGATAATCAGATAGCGAATACTCAAGAACATCTACTTATACTCTATCCAAACCCGTAATGGATTTACAAATTACTATCCAAATTCGTTCTAAAATCCTAATAGAATTACCTATGATGGTTTAAATAAGTATGAATAAACACATATACTCACGAAATCCATACTTTTTGTCATTCCTATCGGTTTGTTTGTCATTTAGACCATGAAGGTGATCCTCAATTTGTGATAAGTTATATCCAGCCTTTTATATTTATTTATTTATATAATTTAGTTTTTAAAATTTTTTTTTTCAGTTTATTTTTAAATTCAATTTTTAGTGGAGCTAGCAATTTATGTCGTGTCACTATTCGTGTCATATAATTGTTTAACTATTTTATAAATTTATGTACTTAAATGTGTATATTTATTGTTTTGTGTCATATAATTGTTTAAATATATCGTTTCATGTAGTATAATCGTTTAAATATATCATTTCGTATTGTATAAAATTTATTAAATATTTTATATATTTTTAAACGTGTTAAAAATTGTATCATGTTGTGTCAAAAATTATCAATTCCAATTTTTAATTCATATTACCTCCTTATATTTTAGAAAAATATAATATTTTATCTCCCAATATTGACATAACAATAATATTTAACATAATATTAATCCTATCCTCACATGACATATAATAGTTATTATAATGATAACATGTTGGCATTGGGGCTTATATCTTTTTAAAATGTATGGTTCATAATAATAATTTAACATAATAATAATAATCCTGACGTGACATATAATATAATATATATTTTTTCAAGAATAGATATGAAAAAAGAAGTTTATAAAAAATTAAAAAAATTAGTAAATTAAATATAAAAAATTTAAAATTTACTTTTAGATCATTCAACAGCAATCTCCAATACTTTTATTGTAAACAAAAAAAAATAATTCAATAGGCAAACTAAACAAAATATTTTAGAGATCAAATAGTGAAATAGGACAAATACAAAGAGCACTTATATATATATATATATAAGGTTCAACTGTATCATGTGAATTTATAACCACATATACAATACTGACCCAAAAGTTATTGAATTATGAGTTATGATTATTGTCGTTAGTTGTGGAGAGAGATTTTGTAGGGAACTAAAGCTAAATTTATTTTTCCTAAAATATATGTTTGTAAGTTACCACTCAACAAAAACTGCTTCATAATTAATCAATAAAATTATGCAACTGAATTGAAGAAATTGTATGCAACTCCATAAATATATGCAGCATTTACAACATGAAAAATTGCCATCCAACTAGCAACTTAAATTCACAAAAATAAACAACCATCTATATATTCTGGGAACCCATTTAGATTCTTCACATAATATAAACAAGAAAACTCAATTTGAACACAAGAAAATATTTTAGGAAAGATCAAGAAAGTGTTATATAAAGATCATGGACATTAAAGTAGAGAATGGTCATCTTGTCAGAATCAATATAGAGAATGGTCAAGAATCAGAAACAAGAACTCCTCTTCTTGAAAGTGGATTAGAAACCCAAAAACCAACAAAAACACCAGCACAAAAAGCCATGAGAAAAACCTTTAAAGGAACAGCTCACTTAGCCAAACTTCTGCCAACAGGTTCTGTTCTTGCATTCCAAATTCTCTCTCCAATCTTGACCCATCAAGGCCAATGCGAAACATTGACAAGTAGGTCATGGACATTGAGTCTTTTGAGCATATGTGCAGTTTGTTGCTTTGTTATATGCTTCACGGATAGTTTCAGAGATGAACTAGGCAAAGTGAGATATGGGTTGGCTACGTTTAGTGGGTTGTGGGTTATGGATGCATCGGCGAAATTATCAGAAGAAGAGAGTGGGAATTATCGGGTAAGGTTTATAGATTTTGTGCATGCTTTCATGTCTGTAATGGTGTTTGGTGCAGTGGCTTTGTTTGATAAAAATGTTGTCTATTGTTTCTGTCCTAATCCAACTGAAGAGGTTAAGGATGTTTTGGCGACGGTTCCTTTTGCAGTTGGGTTGATTTGCAGCATTTTGTTCCTTGCTTTCCCTACCAAACGCCATGGAATTGGCACCCCTCTTTCTCGTCATTAATTATTTCTTTTTTTTTTTTTCCTTTCTTTGGATTTTGTCGATTGGGTTTGTTGATGAATTTGTAATTCTGGGATTTTCTTCGGGATGTATGCATTTGTTGCTAATTATTTAAAATTTTCTAATCTGAATTCAAATTTTCATTTACTGATAATCTGATGCTGTCTCTTTTTTTTTTTAAAAAAAAAAGAAAGATCTTTTGATCCGGAAAAATAAAAATAAAAATTTCGTTAGTCAATTTTATTATCTCAAGTGTACTCTGAAAAGCCGAATATATTCAAAATCTGCTGCTGAATTACAGGAAATTGTCTAAAGAAAACCACTCCTCACCACCTCAATATACTTTTGATGATAACCTTTCCTCAATATGTATACGAAATATTGCCTCTCTGTGTTAATGATATAACCAAATATGAATTCAAGAACCTGAAAGTTTTTTGATACCTGCCTTTTGCTCTGATGTTAACCTTGTTGGGAACTTGATGTTGAACTTGATTCTCAGATTTCCTCTCTTTGTTGGATATTTTAGGATGGGCATCCCTTCCCACGATCTCCTCATAATTTGGATGAATCACAGAGGTGATTGGAATGGTTAGATTCCTTCCATCTAAGGTAGTAAGATGGACAATGTAACCTGTCAAAGCTTCAGCTAAAGAAATCTTTCATGTGACAACTACATCATTTCCATCGCGAGTGAACACAGGATGCGGTTTTTCATCGATTATGAAGACAAGATCGGCAGGTATAGCATTTGGCTGCTCATTCCCTTTCTCTGGGAAGGTGATCTTCGTGCCTTTCTTCCATCCTGGGTTTACATCAATCGTTAGGATGTCCTCCACCTGCATGGTCTTGCTACACCCAGAACAGAACACCTACATTAAGTTGCAGACAAAATTGACAGCCAAGGAGTACTTAAATTCAAGTTTTCAATTATTTTTCTTTGGATTACATAGCATCTTAGCCTGCAATACACATTACTGGTGCTAGAATCTGTGACAAAGCTTATCTCCTTTGACATGTAAAAGAAATTGTGAGCCTCCCAGATAATCATTAATCAAGTGAGTTCTTGTGCATTTTGTGAAGCTTGCAAACAGTTGTGCTATGGCATATTCTCCTTTGACAATTGGCTCCAACAACATGATGCGATACCACACTACATGCAGAGAAACTTTATGTTTTTATGCTAAAGTAATGATGCTTGGTGGGAAATATGAGAGTATAAATTTCTGATAACTCATATACCCTTGCATTCATTTTTCTTTTTGATAATCCCTAGTACTCCTCTGTTTTAACACTTCAGAAATTAACATTCTCAGACTAGTTCTGAAGATAATGAAGATTCACTGCCCTTTAAGGAAGCTGTGTTACTTAGGCCAAGAAAAGAAAAGTTCACTTCAGATTTCCAATTGTTGCAAATTGCTAATCTCAGCGTGATCAACAGCTTACCAGGTGTCTCTTGGCTGCACGGCTCTCTACCTAATACTATCTTAAGAACAATATCTCACACAACGGTCAACTCTCTCACTAAAACTGCATTTTAACACACACACTTCAATTATTTTTTTCTCACACCCCATAAATAAGAATATGATATACAATGCTTTTTTAGTACTTCATGGTAAATTTCTATATTAGACAATCCAATTTCTTAATAAGAATATCATGTTAAAACAGGAAATTTTTTTCTTTATTTCCAAATAAAGAAGATAGTTCAGCCACCATTACTACTACAATATTCCTCAAAATTCAAATAGGAAAATTCCAATTTTTGGCAAACTGCCTTGCACTCGCAATCTCTTACAATAGAAAATGCAAATTCCTTAGTAGAATTAACACAGATAACAAGTTAAACCCTAGAAAACAATGGATATTATTTCCCTCAATCAAAACAATAACAAAAATTACACATCTGAAGCACGAGGAAACATATTGATGCTTAATTTGATTGAACAGAAGACAATGATTACTGAAACTCACAACTTAACTTGGAAAGAAACAATGGTTAAAAAAGAAACATAAAACAAAACATCAGCACAAAAAACAACTTATAACTTACCCACTCATGTCAACAATTTCTCTAGATATCTTCAACTTCTTAGTAGTCCCCTTATAGAGCTCCTCAAGACTACAGGGCAACCTATTCTCAATTGCAGAAGCTTTCCTGGGAGTAGTTTGATGCATTGAGCCGCCTCCTTCACCAAAAGAACCAAATATTCCACTTGAAAACCTTGTTCCTCTGGTGCCTCCACCACCTCCCATTCCTCCAAACGGGCTTGAGAACCCAAAAAACTCAGAAAAGATATCATCAGCACTCCGGGGGTTGAATCTGAATGAGGAGGGAATATCTCCAGTGGAGAAGTAGGAAGTTCCACTTCCACCAGCGTCAGGAGGTAGCACCTGTCCTTCTAACCCTCTTCACCATATTGGTCATACACTGCCCTTTTCTGGGGATCACTCAGAACCTGCAAAAAACTATTTACCATTCAGTTTCAATTTTAAAAGTCTGTCAAATTAGGAACCCTTACACGCATTTTGCTAATGGGCAATCTACAACTGCAATATATACAGCAAACTATAGACAACCAGACAGTAAGTTCCAAAACTTGAGCGTTCTGAATCAGGATAAAAGGCAGAATCCCTCATACGTTAACCCTAAAAATGACTACAAGCTATAACAGCAGTAACTTTTCTAGTAATTTAGCAGAAACCATTAGCAGTTGAATACAGGAGAAAGTAAAACCCGAAACTTAATCATCGAAATTCCAATAAAAAACGAATTCTTCCAATTTATTTCCATATCAACAAAATTCAAAACGAGAAATTTCATCATGATGAGTCAGATCAAGAAAAAAAAAACCCAGATCAAAAATAGTAACTCTGAAATTGTTGATGCTACAACTATAAATAAATATGCATATAGAGAAGAAGAAACAGAGATGCAATACCTCATAGGCCTCAGAGATTTGTTTAAACTTAGCTTCAGCTTCTTTCTTATTATTGGGGTTTTTATCAGGATGCCATTTCATAGCAAGCTTCATATAAGCTTTCTTCAAATCATCATCTTTTGCGTTTCTATCTACTTGTAATATCTTGTAGTAATCAACCCCCATTCACTATTCTCCTCTCTTTTTCTTCCCCACTTTCCTTTCCTTTCCCTTCAATTTCACCTTCGATAGAACGAATATGGTTGATGGGTATGCATCAAAGTTGTAATCTTTTGTAATGAAGATGAGGTGGAAGTGGAAGAGATGGAGGTGGAGAAATAGGAGCATGTGGTGTTAGTGTTGTTTTCGTCATATGATTTCAGAACCCTGGAGAAGTTTCCAGAAAATAACCACACTGTTTATGGAGCTACAAGGTGAATCACTGAATTTGATGGCTGGCGTATTGCATCATTTTGATAAGATCCTCTGATAAAAGGAAATTTTATTTTATTTTTCTTGACAGAACAAAAATAGTTTATTTTAAAACTTCAATATTAGGACACCGTTTTGAATGAATGAATTAAGAGTTTGGAATCTCGTGTTTTGAAAACCTCCAATTCAATTGAATTCTATTTGATTGTGTATGGAATAAATCCAAAATTTGATATTCAATTACATAATTTTTTATTTTAAATTATTCTTGTAATAACTTAAAAAAAAGTACATCTATATAGAAATAAATATATATAAACATATATTTGGTTAAATATGTGTAGCAATAAATTAATTTTACTTGGACATACATTTGTAATATTTAAAAAAAATTTAAAACATAATTATAATTATAATTATTATTTATAATATTATATAATTTGATAAAATTTTACTTAATAAAACTTTTAGAACTCAATGCTCTTGGAAAGTGAAGAGAGAAAAAGATGAAAATAGAGAAAAAAAAAATGAGATAGATTGTATTTGTGAAATGAGAAAATAGAAGAAGATAAAAGTTAAATTAATTTTAAGTCAATAAGAGCATTTTGTCAATAAAATTTATTTGACTTATTTTGTGGAATTCATTTATAAATTCTACATAGTTTGCTAAAATTTGGTTTTAGTTATATACTAATTCTCTAAATTCAATTTCAAGAATTGTAATAAGTGATTTATTTATTCTAAACACCCAATTTCTAGAATTGCAAACAGATGATCATATTTGGTATTACGTTTAGAAAAAATATTTTTCAAAAAAAATTTTGTATTTTTAATTTTAAAAACTATTTTTAATATAAACAGGTAAATAGATATTTTTTCTAAAATTATATTTAAAAAAAAAGTTTATAAAAAATTAGAAAAATTAGTTAATTAAATAAAAAAAATTAAATATGCTTTTAAAACTTTCAACAGCAATTCCAAATATACTCTAGAAAATTTACACTAATATTTTCTATTTTATTTTTTATTATAAAAAATTTACTATTCATTTTAGTTCGTCTTGAAAATAAAAAGACTGTTGGAATGCTTAATTGTCTTGTACATTTTTATTTTCTTAGGCTTGAGAGGATTTTGATAAAATGAAAAAAAAAATTATCAGAGGATGCTAATAATTCCTTTTTTTAACTATCTGAAGTGTAATAAATTCTAATGTAAATAAGTATAATTTTCTTAAAGTTTATTGAATCTATTTAGTTTAATTAGTTGTTCAAAATAATTGATAGCTAATAGTAGTTTGTAACTTATAAATGATTAAAAAAATTATATAATATTTTATAAAAATATATATTAGCTATTGTTTATAGCTTAAAGGATAATTAAAAATATTAATTATTTTTAATAGATCTTACACTTAATATGTTAAACATTACTTCCTTTAATTGTTATAGGGATATAGTAATAAAAACAAAAGAATACAATTGGAGTAGTTTAATAGATATTTTTCAAATAAATAATATTTCAATAAATGTGAATATTCTACAGAAAGAATTAAGATAAAATGTGAAATAAATAAATAAATTGATATCTGTTTGCGATCAATAGTTTAGTTGGACAATTTTCATCATAGCCAATGAGTTAGTCTTGAAGTGGTTTTTGCAAATTTATGGAATACGATGCCAAAACAGGAATCTCATCATCAATATGAAAAATATATTTTTCCAAATTTTTCAAAACTAAATAATAAAAATGAATAGTATCTTTCCGTCTAATAAAAGATTTCGAATTCGAGTTTAAGATATACAGTTACTTTAAAACTCACAAATAAGTGGTTTACAACTTTTAAAATTCTATCCGAAATAAACAAAATTAATTTCAGTATATAATTCTAATTGAATATTTAGTCGAATGAAAAATAATAATAAAATGGAAATTTTTGCCGGCATTAGTGTTTATTCGTTTGTTTTTTACGGATGGTTCTATTCCATTATTCTTTTCTTCAAAACTTTTCCCTTCCTTTTCTGTGTGCCAAACATTATTCTGTGATAAATACTAATTATTTTTTTTATATTTCTTTCTCTATTATATTTTTCTTTTTGAATAACACAATTTCTATTTTTTATCATACGAGTTCTATAATATTAAAAATAATAGTATGTATTACTTATAAAACGAAAAAAATAATAATATATTTTTTGTTTTTTTTACTTTCAAGCCCAAATCTTTGTTGGTTTACATGTTGTTCAATTACCTTTTGCCCAGAAACACAAACTAATTATAGCCTTATAGCAAACAACACTTAGCAACATGATTAACAAAGAACAGCTACTGAAATAAAACAGAGAATTACAATGTAAGTTCTGCTTCTACCAAAATATATATAGATACAAGGAAAAAAAAAATGGAAATCCTATAAACCCTTTAAATGTAAAGGAAAAAAAAAAAAGAATATATATGAAAATTACAAAATTTATATAACTGAAAAAATCAAATAATAAGCTTTAACAGGGGATCTGTTCAGTAAACCATTTGAGTACTTTAATGGGCAGCTTTACGATACCCACTGCCAAATTTGCCAAGCCAGCACAACATACACAACATGGGCACAAGCAACTTAATATACTCCTGCAATTGCAAAAAAAAATTACACAATTTCATTAATTAGCAAAAATTTTAGAAAAATAAGATCTGGGTTTTAATTCTGTTCTTGATCAAACAAATCACATCTAATCATATACTATTGCACCAATTTAGAAATTTGATCAATTGCCCAACAATTATCAGAAAATGGGTAGAAAGAAATTGGTGTTCTTATCAACAAAATGATCAAGGTTGCAGGAGAACAAGAATCCAAAAAATGAGAAAAGGAAGAAGAAACTTACCCAATGATCCATACAACTGCACCGACGAGAGAGAAAAGCAGAGCAATCAAAGCAAATGGCAGCCCTAGCAAAAACCCTAATGGCCTGCAATCTCCCATTCTCTCCTTTTTTCTTCTTCTGATGTTTCTGCAAATTTTGATTGGGTAAGAGAAGGAAGGAAGTTGGAAGTTATATATACAAGAAGAAACACATCGGCTGCAGATTCCATCATCTATCGCGACCTCGACGCGGAATATAACTACTACAATATTGGTTTCTTTATTGACTGAATTACCCTTTTCAAAATTGGAGACTTTGGTTTGCTTTTTTTTTTTTCTAAAAAAATAAAATCTGTTCAATGCTGGTTTGGGTAAGGGTGTGAGCAAAGATTAAACCGAACCCAAACCAACTAAGTAGAACCAAAATTATTGTTCGGCTAGGATTAATATTATTGATGATAGGTAGAATCAAGATTACTAAATAATTATAATTATTTGAAATAGAAATAAATATTTATTTTATCCAAAAAAAATTGATTTTTCAACAAAGTCAATTCCAATTGAATCGAAATTCTAATTTTCTATTGAATTATTAGAGAGATTGAGCAGATATGAGTTTTTTTTTTTTTTTGAATGAAGTGGATTGGATATTTTGGGAATGAAAATTTTAGAATCTTCATGTCTATTTCCTTATTGGTTGACAAGTCAGAAAGTAGACTATAGCGTGCGGGGCTAGGTAGTTGTTCCATGTTTTTCAGTTTTCACATACGAGATGAGAGGAAATCAGGAAGAGGACATTATGGGAACTATATGCATTTTATAAAGAGGATTTTACATAAAACGCCAAATTTTAACTTTATTTTTCACAATTATCATCGTCTTTTTTTTGTTTTGTTTTTTTCATTTTTACAAACATTTATATTTATTTTATTTTTTTCTTCATTTTTTTTTCTTTCCCCCGGTGAACTCTCTTCGGCCATTTTCTTTTTTCCATAATCATCATCTTGAGTTGAAGGGAGTTGGCGAGAGAAAGGCATGTCTGAACAAGCTGGAAGTACAGTAACTTCCAAAGAGAATTAAGAGCAAAATGAAGTAAAGAATGTTTCTCTTAGAATTTGGAGATAACCGTCTCCAATTTATAGTAGCTTACAACCAATGAAAGAGAGACAGCTCACTAATGCAGCTAACTAACTGAAAAAAACCTACAATACAGTAATGACTACATTATAGATTTTAAGCACCTATTATAACTTAAACAACCAGTATAACTTAACATCCCCCTAGGCGGAGATTGATAATGATCGACAAATCCCAGCTTGGAAAGCAAAAGGTTGAATCGTGGAAAGTTGAGAGATTTTGTAAAGACATATGCAAGTTGCAATTGTGAAGCCATGTATTGAGGATGAACAAATCCTTCCTTAAATGGATTACACATAATATGACAATTGATTTCAACGTGTTTCGTTCGTTCCTGAAAGATGGGATTTGCTGTGAGATGCAAGACATTTTGATTATTGCACCACAAAGGGATATGAGTGGCAACTTGAATTGTCAAATCTGTAAGAACATAACTCATCCACTTTAACTCACAAACAGTGGTGGTAAGACTATGGTACTCAGCTTCACAAGAGGAGTGGGACACAATGGACTGCTTTGTTTTCCAGGAAACAAGACAATGACCCAAGAAAATGCAATAACTAGTAAGAGACTTACATGTGACAGGGAAGGATGTCCAATCAGCATCACAATAAGCAATAAGGGCCAGATCAGTCTTAGTAGGGTAGAAGAGACCAAGAGAAGGATGACCTTTGAGGTACTTTAACAAGTGAGTGGCTACATCCTAGTATGATTGTTGAGTATGCTGGACGTGTTGACTGAGTTGTCGAACAACATAGCAAATGTCAGGTCTGGTACGGTTAAGATATAAAAAATGGCCAGCAAGTTAGCGATAAACCTCTAGTTGATGAAGTGGAATTCTTACGGTTTCTGTTGATTTTGCTCCTTTAGGAAATGAAGTAGAAGTCGGTTTGCAACTTGTCATGCCAGTGTCTTGCAAAATATCCAATATGTATTTGCGCTGATTTATATATGTCCTTGAAGATAAACGAGCAATCTCAATCCCTAAGAAATACTTGGCATAGCCAATATCTTTAATGGTAAACTTGAGATGCAAGTTTTGTTTGATGGCTTCAATATCAGAAAAAGAGACTGCCAGTCACCAAGACATCATCCACATATACAATTAAGGCCAAGAAGGAACTAGAAGTCTACTTAGTGAATATATAGCACTCTTTTACCCGTTTGATAACAGTCGAGCAAGATGATATCACATCTTGACTATCTCACTATACATGTCTAAATACTATGTTTCACAACTGATAATTTTATATTCACAATCCACTCTATTATATTTAAATCTTTTATTGAATATACATAAACTGTTATGCTATTTTTACAATTTGTATCAAAATTTAAGTCTTAAAATATTCAATTCATATTATTTATGCAATGCTTGCTTCACAAAATAATGTGTATATATATATAAAATACAAAAATAGCACCAACTCGAATGGGTTGTTAAATCAACTACACTGCTTTGATGTGGTCCCACTAGTTCAATTGCTCTATTTACAGTCCTATTATTCGACTTACTTCAATCTACAACATGTATAGAAGAAAATAAACTCACACACTAAGCTTATGATTAGTGGTGCATACTTTGTAACAATTATTAATAAAATCAATAATAATATAGATAACAACACTAATTATAATTTAGCATCATAAATAAAATTTTCAATGAAATATAGAAGAACGAATATATTATCACTCCATACTTATCTATTTTTGAATAATAAAGCAATAATAAATCCTATTATTCTTTTATTTATTTTTTTCACTTAATTGTCCAAAATTATATTGCCAAGATCAGAATATAGAGAACACATAAAGGTCGTAACCTTATGGTCGTCATAACTTTACAGTCATATAATAAATATCTGAATAACCGGACGTTGTGCGCCTTTATTTATGAATAACCGGCTATAAAATATCATCATCCCTGATTGGCATGCGAAGATGTCTATCATATTTTAGTCCAGACACTAATCTTAGGCTCATACTTTTCTTATTATATAATTCCATTCTTATATTAACTTTATTCATCAATTTGTTCGTAATTTTTCTTTTCTTATACAATTCTTAACTTCTTTCATATGTCAATACTTAATTTAAATCAAATATCTTGTAGTTGCACCAAATAAAACAAGTATTTAATAAAGCAAAATTATAAAATCATACCAGCATTCATAAATCAAAGCATTTAAAAATGAATATCAAATATAAACACATTATTATATAATTTCAAAATATAATATTACTTATTGCTAATAAAGTATGCATAGACCTTTATTTAGTTTTACTCCCACCAACCCGATCATTGCCTTTTTTATTTCGATACCAACATATCTGATATAAATATATTTAAAAATAAAATAATAATACATCATTTTAAAACATAATCAAATTAATTATTCTATATATGTTGATTAAAAACTATTTATTTATTTATTTGTTCATCATTTTTTTTAACCAATTTATCTACATTTTCTATTCATTTCCCTATATATTCCAGCTCCCAACTTCTTCACATAAGCACGATTTTATTTAATCTCTATCTAAATTATTTTTGTCAATTTACATCTATCGATTATATCAAAGTTTGGGTTTTTTTTTTATTCAATTTCAAACTCAACTTTAGTTCTCCATTTAATCTTTTCATGTTGTGTTTTAAGAATGAATCATATTTATAAAATGCAGTGAAAATAAAAAAAAATTAAAATCTGAATCATAGGATTCTACTTATGCAATTAAATTAATTCAATAAAAACATAGTTAGAAATTATACCTTTAATTTTATGTGTCAATTTTCCAAATTTTCTTCTTGTTGGGTTGTCGCAAACTATAACAATTCAATATTAGTCCGTCTCTAATGTTGATCCACGCGGAAAGGAAGAACGAAACCTCAAAGGTTAAGATTTGAACACTCTCTATGTGCTAGTAAAGAAGAATGTCCTCGAGAGAAAAATAGAAAATTATAAAATAAAATTCTTTGGAGGCTATTAGTATTTTTCTGATGCAAAAATACTATTTATAGGTGTTTCTAAACACCATAGGGTTGAACAAATTACCAAAAATGGGTTAGAGGGTGCCAAATTGGCCAAAGTTGTCAGCGCCCATACACTGGCCTTACCTAGCGCGCAAGCACTGGCCTACCACAGGCCCTCACGGGCCCGTGACCCCCCAAGCAATTTTTTCATATTTTTTTCTTGTGATCCTATCACAATCTGACCCTAAATAATTCTCTTATTTTTTTGGATATCATCCAATGTCATTTTATTTATTTTTCATACTTCCAATACATGTGACCCATTAGATTTCCGGTTATGTTGGGCACCTGAATTAACAATTAATTCAAGCAAGTCATGAACAGTATCTACATTCTTCACACTTCCAATGCATGTGACCCATTAGGTTTTCGGTTATGTTGGCCACCCGAATTAACAATTGATTCGAGTAAGTCATAAGCAGTATCTAGCCACATATCATGACCCATAATTGACCGAAAAATCAGTGGTTTGACTACGAATCTTTTCATAGATAACAATATGTGCAATTTGTCCTTTCACCATTCTATATCCTACTCGGTTCATAGCATGGACTATATATTAGATTCCGCTGAACTAACTACATCATACCTAGCTCAAGTGATATTCGATCTTGTCACTGAAACTCATTACTCAACGAGACATGTCACTGAATACCATCTTCATGACATTTCCACTCTAGCCAGAGATTCCTGAGTAATGATTCCGATAAGAGGTCGTGGGTATACTTTTCTTCTATCAAGAGTAATCATTCCTCTGTTGGCTACCTAGTTACCTTCAAATATCTCAAGTTGTACCCAATCACCACCCTATAAGCGACAATAAAGAATGAAGTTAAAGCATAGAATCAGTATTCAAGATATCCTTGAGTACTTCAAATCTAAGGATACTTGTACCATTACTATAATGAGACTATCACTGACATTTGAATAGATCATCCATATGATCGTCTTACAGTAGGTCATCTAATGTACTTGACTACTCTTAGCAAGCATCCACATGTTAACTCTGAACATCTCATCCTCACAGCTTATGAGATCTACTGCTTCATCTAATCAAGGAGTATAATATGTGCTAGTCTATGTAGATCAATAACATTCCATCTTGTTGATCTTATAACTATAGATAATTTAGATACTAACATAATTACATATGATATAAATCTCATTATCATGATTTTCTTCATGCTATATTTCATATCATGGACTTTCATTAATCAGTTTAAAATGTTGTGTATTTTGTGAGTTATGATCATAAAAATGACACTGGTCAGTAGTTATCCTTTATTAAATCAGTTATATGGTCATTATGAATTAAGGACTTTAGAGGCCAAAAATCCAAAAGTGGGTCATGAAAAATTTTCCAAATTATCTCACCTAAATGTCTATAAAGTTGCATAACAATATAACGTACATGTTGAAAGATATTAATTTTTAAAAATGGTATATCAAAACTGCATAAGGACATAAGGCAAAATAAATTTTGAAATTTTACCAAAATTCGTGCAATGGCTCAAAAAGTATGAATTTATAATATGTCATAGTTCAATATGTTAAATTTAATTAGGAATAAGAATCTTCTAAATTTGATAAGAGTAGAAAAAGTTATAGGGTCAAAAATCCTTTAAGGTCATATTGTCACTTAATAGTTATTTATTTAAACCAAATTAAGTATTAAGTATTTTAACAAAGTATTAATCAATTATATTTGTAAATTAGTTCCTCAACAAAAAGACGAACAACAAAAATAGACAAGCTCCAAAATTTGGAATTTTGGAAGGGCACTATTAAGGTTTGTACATATATGCATTATAGTTTGCATAAAATGCATGAATGTGTGTATATGACATAATTTATATATTAAAGTGATGAAATTTATTATGGTATACTTGGTATTATGAAAATGTTATTAATTATGATTATAAATTGAAGATATATTAGTTTTGACTTTATGAGAAATTAATGTAGAGTATGTCAATTTTCTATAATTGGTAATATATGCTGAAATATCATGTTCATATATGATTTTGAAATAAATTAAGAATATATGATTATGTTAAAGTAAAATGAGCATTGATTATGGCAAATAAGAATATAATGAAAAATAAATAATTAATTATTTTAATTGTTTATTTCTCTACATGAGGGCTAGCTTATGATAGATAGTACACCATTAGTGAGAATTTCGGTACCGATATAAATGTGATATAAGAATAGGGTGGTTTTAGCTCTGAAAGCACCCCGATCCTGTTTGTATACAGTTGTTATTATATTTAGTTAAGATTGCTGAAACTCTGCGAGTGCTCCTACTTCACACCCCGCATCCGGACGGTCCGGACATAAGATTTGGGCCTATTAACTATTAAATACTAACTATTGACTATTGATTATTTATTATTGACTATTGACTACTAACTACTGGCTAAAGATTAAAAATAAATATAAGGAAAAAATAGAATTTGAATTAATTAATTGGATTTATTTATATAAATTATCATATTGGAATTATGTGTAAATAATATGGAAAATTTAGGAAATAAAATAAATATGTAGACTTTTATGGTACGTGTGAGAAATTTTATATATATATATATATATATATATTGATTTAAATATTTTATTTATGCTACATATGTATTAAAATTAAATTATTTAAATTTTATTTTATATTGCATGATTACATGGGAAAACCATAATACTCATATATACCACTAAATTAGAAATAGTTTAGCGTATGTTTTTCTCACACAAGAACTGTAGCTGTAAATAATAGATAATAAAGTTGGCTAGAAGAAGCCTACACCTATATCAGAAGAGGCACAGAAGACCTAGCTAGAGGGTCGGTTAATTACTTTTGTTTTGATTTTAATCATGCATCTGTGTAGTTAACTCGTTTTATATATGTATTAAGAATGCCTAATAATTAGAATTATTTGATATGTGAATATAATTATAAAGAGTTGATATGTATATAAATATGTTAATTGATATTGTGAAAAAAAAAATGCTAAATCTATTATATAAAAATAGATAATAAAATCTTTAATTGAAAATGAAATAAATTCGGACATATTTATTTAATCAGTTAAATTATGTGACATTCCACTTATATTATGAGATTATTCTTATTATATAGGTAGGGTGTCACATGAATGACTTCTATAAGGCAGCAAGAAATAAAGTAAAAGCACAGAATCAGTAACCAAAGTATTATTGATTACCTCAAGTCTAATGATACTTGTATTATTGTTATGATGAGATTATCATTGACATTTAAATAGATCATTTATATAATCGTCTCATAGTAAGCCATATAATGTATTTGACTATTCTTAATAAGCATCCACATGTTAACTCTGAACATCTCATCCTTACAACTTATGAGATCTACTGCTTGATCCAATAAAGAAGTATAATATGTGCTAGTTTATCCGGATCAACAATATCTCGTCTTATTGATTTTATGACTAAGAATAATTTAGATACTAACCTAATTACACATGATAAGAATCTCATTATCATAATTACATAATATTTTTTTTTCGTTCTATGTTTCATATCATGAATTTTCATTAATCAGTTTTAAATCTATAGCAATTTACATACAAATGAATATTAATATAATGAAAGAATATTTTTATTAATGTGTATACTAAGTGCCTAGAGGGCAAATTTTTAACATTTCAATCCTCCTCAAATTAATCAATATTTCCAGCCCTAAAACTTTAAATAAACTCACGATTCTACAGGATTAGCCGCTTTCATAATTATATTTCTCAGTCCCTTTGTTCATTCATCACTTTTTTTTCTATCTTGAACCAATTTCCTCTTACACTAGTTTGACCCCAAATCCTATGTTTTCTCTCACACTCTCTCTCTTTTTCCAACTAAATCTCCACCAAAAGAAAATAAAATAAGCAAAGAAAAAGAAGTTTGAGCTAATTAAAGTAGAAAGAAAGGAATTACTACTCACTCGACCATAACCTTAATAGATAGGAAGGTTATGGTGGGCTAATGGAGACTAAAAGATAAAGCTTTAAGAAGCTTCGAGAGTTTCGAATCCAAAATAGAAGATTGGGCATCTTCCTTTATATATGGGTGATTACTTTTTCCCAACCAAAGCTTAGTGGAAAGTTAACATTTTCATTGAGTAATGTGGCGGTAAGTGTGGTTAATTAATTTATTAATTAAATTATTATTATTATTATTATTATTATTATTATTATTATTATTATTATTATTATTATTATTATTATTACTACTACTACTACAAGATGGCAGCAAATCATAAGTTTTATTTTAATTAATTAGCAAACTTCACTTTAGATCCTTAATTTTCTATCTTTTGTCAATTGACCTATTAAAATATTAATTTAATCTATAAAAAAAATTTCTTTTTCCCTAATTCAAATCAAAATCAAATAATTTTCCACAATTACAAACATCATTAAATTTCTTATTAAATATTCTATAAATTAACAAATTTTCATATATTCGTGTTTAGATTTATATCTTAGAGGAGCTGCCTCAATCGAGAACGCATGCGCCGGTCCTTGTTTGAACTAGCAGACGTGACAGATTAGACAATGATCAGAAGATGATTGCTTGAAGCCATAAGCTATAAGTTGCCTTGTGAACTCTGAATTCCACTCCGTTGAAGCCTGTTTTAGACCATAGAGGGACTGGGGCAGTTTAAAAATCTGTCCAGGACAAGCTTTAGCATATCGTTCAAGTGGGAGCATATACACTTTTTCACTGAGATATCCATGCAAGAAAGCATTGTTGATATCAAGTTGAAACAATGGCCACTAATGAGCTGTAGCAATGGCCAAGAAAATCCGAACAGTAACGAAGTTAGCTATTGGGGAGAAACTGTCTTGGCCTTCAAATTGGCTATAGCCTTTGGCTACTAATCGTACCTTAAATCTTTCAACTGAGCCATCTGGCTTGTATTTCACCTTGTAGACCCATTTACTGCCAATAGCATTTTTTCTGGGAGGTAACGACGTAATGTCCATGTATGGTTATCCTCTAAAGCTTGTAATTCGGCATGCATAGCTTGAACCCATTCGGGAGATTGTGAGGCCTGTTGATAAGTAACATGCTTTTGGATAGCAGATACTTTGGCCATAAAAGCCATATATGTAGAGGGAAGCCAAGAAGGTTGAACAAATGGTAAGGTTGGAGGTGTATAAGCGAAAGACTAAGGTAGAGATGCCAAGAAGAAGGAGAGGAAGATAATGCAGCAACATTATTGCAAACATAATCTTGCAACCAAGGTAGAGGGTGACGGGTTCTAGGATCAAGTCTTGGAACATGTGTGGGAATGGAAGTGTGAACTGGATCAGTAGTTGGTACAATATGGGTTGGTACTGTAGATCTTGGGGAATGAGTGTTAGGACTAGGGACGGCAGAGTCGGGCTAAGATGATGGGTGAACAGTGACTACAGTGGGTGTAGTGAGGGCCGGTACTACAAGCCTTAGAGATCCAATTCTTGTATGAGGTGTTATAGCAAGAGGGACAAAAGGGTCAACATCAGATATGACGAGTATGGGTAAAGAAACTGAAGACTCTAAATAAAATGAAGGGAAATTAGTGGGATATTTCTAAAAATAGGTTAAATAAAAATTTAATTTACAAATTTGAGGTAAAAAAAAAAATTACAAATTTGTGGTGCCGTGCGCCAGTTGGAGTGGCGCGCGGACATGTGGCACGCCACCAACTGGCGCACGCAGTAGCGTGCGCCACGTGGCACCTCTGTGCGCCAGTTCAACTGGCGCACGCAGCATGGTGCGCCACGTGGCGCACCATGGTGCACCGCTGATGGTGCGCCAGTCCAACTGGCGCACCTCCTTCACCAGCCTTCTCAGATCAGCTTCAGACCCCGTGAAGCACAGAAATTGCAGACCCGTGAACCAAGCAAAATAAATATGCCTCTATTCTGATTTCTTCCCATTTCTCTTCTTCTTCCTCTTCCTCTGCACTTCCTTCCTTTTCTTTCTCTCTTATCAAATTTCATTTATCCTTTCTTCCATTTCTCCGACGAAGGTTTGTTATTTTTTTTTTTTTCAATTAGATTGTGGAAAATTTTATTAATATTTTCGCTAATTAATTTTATCAATAAATTAAAAATTATAAAATATATTCCGAAATTATTGAAAAAAAATAATGAGTTATATGTTTTTTGTTAAATAAATTTTTCCGTGTGATAATGATATATTTGATTTTTTTGTCACTGTGCATGTAAAAAATTTGGTATTTTGGATCGTTGAAATATTGGATCATCGTGCGGATCATCGTGCAGGTGAATATCAAAATAAAAGTTAGTTTGCTAAGTTTTTATTTATTTTTCTGTAATTAATTTTATCAATAAAGTAAAAATTATAAAATATATTCCGAAATTATTGAAAAAAAATAATGAGTTATGTATTTTTTGTTAAATAAATTTTTTCTATATATTTGATTTTTTTTGTCCCATGTAAAAAATTTGGTATTTTGGATATTTTGGATCGTTGGATTATT
>CATIWF010019787.1:0-17965 GCA_949630135.1 Balakata baccata | reverse complement strand
GAAATTATAAAGGTATAAATTCTGAATTTTCTTTGGTTAAATTAGTTTTAATTGGCACATGAAAATCCTTTGATTCGGGTTTTGAAAATTTTTATTTTCCACTGCGTTATATGTATGTGATACATGATCAAAACCCTTCACTTTAGTTGTTGAAGAATCTATGCATGTTAATTTTGATGAGTCCTATACACTTGATATTGGGAAAGGTACTTCTCTTAATGATGTTGTAGGATATATTGAAAAACTCAACCTTGATCAAGGAGAGCAAGAAATGTCTCTAAATTAGCATGACCTTGATGAGGAACAACAACAAGTAGAGGATCAATTCCATGCCCAAGAGCAAGAGATAAATGAGCTTCCAAGGGAATGGAGATATGCAAGAAACCATCCAAGAAACCAAGTTTGGGCCTTGGTTCCAAGACCTAGTGACTATCCAATCATTGGTAGTAAGTGGGTCTATAGAAACAAATTGGATGAGGATGGCAACATCATAAGAAACAAAGCTAGATTGGTTGCCAGAGGATACAACCTAGAGGAAGACATTGATTATGATGAAACATTTGCCCCTGTGGCAAGATTGAAAGCCATACGCATTTTGTTAGCATATGCATGTCACATGAACTTTAAGCTTTTTCAAATGGATGTAAAAAGTGCATTTTTAATTGGTTTTATTTCAGAAGATGTATATGTTGAACAAACTCTTGGTTTTGAAAATCATGTTTTTCCAAATCATGTCTATAAATTAACTAAGGCTTTATATGGATTAAAGCAAGCCCTTAGAGAATGGTATGAAAGACTAAGTGCTTTTCTATTGAAAAATGGTTTTTCAAAAGGACATGTTGACACAACTCTTTTTATCAAAAAACATAGGCATGACACTCTTATTATTCCAATTTATATTGATGATATCATTTTTGGATCTACTAATGAGACTCTTTGCCAAGAATTTGCTAAGTGTATGACTAGGAAATTTGAAATGAGCATGATGGGAGAGCTCAAATTTTTTCTTGGACTCCAAATCAAGCAAGGCAAGGATGGCATCTTCATCAATCAATCCAAGTACACAAAGGAATTAATCAAAAAATTTGGAATGGATGGATGTAAGAATGCCAAGACTCCAATGAGTACATCAATAAAATTGGACAAAGATGATAAGGGTAAAACAATTGATGAAAAGCTTTATAGAGGTATGATCGGCTCACTTCTTTATTTAACCACCTCCAGACCCGACATTATGTATAGTGTATGCTTATGTGCAAGATTTCAATCATGTCCTAAAGAATCACACTTGTATGCAATAAAAAGGATTTTAAAATATCTTTATAAGACTATGCACTTAGGACTATGGTATCCTAGAAATTCTTCATTTCATATTATCAGGTTCTCAGAAGCCAACTATGCCGACAGTCTGTTGGATAGAAGAAGCATGTCTGGGATGTGTCACTTTATTGGAGAGTGTTTGGTTTCTTGGCATAGTAAGAAACAAGTTTTGGTAGCCTTATCCATCGCCAAAGCTGAATATGTGGCTGCTGGTTGTTGTTACACTCAAGTCCTTTGGATAAAGCAACAACTAAAGGATTATGGTCATGACATTGACCACATTCCAATTAAGTGTGATAACACAAGTGCCATAAACCTCTCTAAAAATATCATTCAATACTCTAAAAGCAAGCATATTGACATTAGACATCATTTCTTAAGGGATCATGTTCAAAACGGTGATGTAGTGTTAGATTTTATTGACATTGAAAACCAACTTGCCGATATTTTTAACCAAGCATCTAAATGATGAAATGTTTTGTTTTATAAATAGAGAGCTTGGTATGCTTGATGGAAGCACCTTGAATTAAGCAACTTTTCAATCTTGTTTTTGCATACTATTTGTTGTTCTTGTATGTTTTTTTCATGCTTTTTGTGAATTCTGAACTTTAGGGATAGGAAATTTCCTTTTCTCCTAATAAAAGAGAAGGAGAAGATTGAGACACGAACTTTATAGAATTCTTAGGAGAAAAGGAAATTTCTTATGAGTGCAAATTTTTAATTTCCCACCAATTCATCTCCACCCCCCCCCCCCCCTTTTTTGGTGATTGTTTGGGCAACAGGCTTGTCTTCCTGTCAACTCTTCTATCTATCTACAATTTGTGTGGGAGATAAAACATCCACATGCTAGGCATACCTTGCTTAGAGGTACATATAAACATACAATCTACATGTATATATAAACATGCATACCACATAAACATACAACACATATCCTGCCTATATCATAATAGAATAACTAAACATGCATATAACATCATATCAATAAGCCCATTATAATTCTCTCACCATCTAAACATTCCAAGCTCCATCGCTTCCCTAGTTGAGAGCGCTCACGACAAGCTCAAGACCCCTCAGCTAGTAACAAAAAGGCTAAGAGCGCTCACATTAAGCTTAAGACCTCTTAGTCTCACACAACACTAGGTATAAGAGAGCTCACAACAAGCTTAAGACCCCTCGACGTACCATGCCCTATTCTATCATATCGCTAAATAGCCCTAGTATAGGCAAAACATTCTCAACCAAACATGTCACACCTCAATCATTCCATAAATTACCTTAACCAATTCATTGAATTCTCTTGTTATAAATCACGTTCCTATATCATTTTTAACATTTATGGTTCTTTAGTGTCTTAAAAATAAATAGCTACATTTCATTTCATTTATAACCATGCCACACAAATTGCATATTCATCAATCAAAACTTACAAATTCATCATTTAAAATTTACAGGTTCATTATTTAATACTTGCAGGTTTATCATCAATACTTACATATTCATCGTTGAGAAACTACAGGTTCATTGTTTTAATTTGCAGGTTCATCATCCATGACTTACAGATTCATCATTTAAATAGCTCAATTATACCTATTTAGTAAACAATTATTTAGCATAATGATATATCTACATTTTCATAAGATCTTGATCATTCACAATACTCAACTCAATATTTAAACACATCGATAAAACATTGATTTATTTTATATGGCATCCACACAACACACCTATGAAAATTGTTAAGAAAATATATACAAACCCTCTACCAAAAAGTATTCCTTAACCCCCACGACTGGGATCAAGCTCGGTCTCTTTCTCGTGGCTGATTTTTTCCTTATATGCCAATGCCAAAAAGACTGAAAAAAATACCATTCTTACCACAAAATTTTACATTCAAGAGACATCACAACCCGAATTTTTCCTCATGATCACCCTCCAACCCAAAGGTTCTTCCTTTACGTACTAATCCAAGTCAAACACCTTCCAATGAACCAGTCTTAATGTCATTTAGGTGTTTAACTCGTGAAAAGTAGAAATTAAAAGGAGAAGACTTAAGAAATTTGATAATTCTCTTATTCCCTACTTCGGTGAAAGATACTAAAATTCAAAGAAAGATTTTAAAGTTTATTTTACATATGAAAGAGAAAAAGACAAGAAATAAGTGAAAGGTGTCACTTCCCTCTTTGAACATTCTAGTTACATGCACGAAAACCATGTCTTTCTTTCGTATCCTAACTAAAATATGGTTATTTTGCTTGTCATAAAAGTGTCAAATTGCATGCCTTAGCTTAATTAATTTTTTATTTAATTATTATACTTAATTTTAATCTTTTCCATAATTTTCAAATTAATCATCAAACTATTATCCTTTCGATTCAACTCAATTAATTATTGATAAATATTTTTATTTTATTTTCTCACTTTTATTAGCTTTAAAATTTAAATTTTGGTCATTTTAACGATATTTTGATAGCTAATGCACTTAGCTTCAAATGTTAATATCATTAGGCAAGATATATAGAAGTAATTGGAGCTTATCAATGTCTTATCCAAACATATTAATTATTATGCAAATATGTGGACTAAACTGATTTTCATAACATATTGAATTATTTATTTAAAATACTGCTTGTAATTATTTGTATATATTATTATTATTATTATTATTATTATTATTAGATAGTACATACTATTAAAAATTAATTTTAAAATAATAATAATAATAATATGTATAATTAAATTTACTAATATAAAGAGGTAATTATATTTAATATATTTTAATCATATTTTCTTTTTTTAACCCTCCAAAGTTTTTATCTTCTCTTATGTTGTATAAGATTATTATGGTTGTTGCCATTTAAAGTTACTACGTTATAAATATTTTGTCGCAAATTTAATATTTTGGTTGTAAATGACTAATGTAATTCTCAAAATTAGATATTTTAAACTTTACTCTTACTTATATTTAGGTGTAATAATTATTTAGTGTAATTTATTATATAGTTTTATTATATGGACTGAATTTAAAGAATATTTTTTTGAACATTGATCGAATAAAAATTTAAATTTATATTATAAGTATGTAAGTTAGTCCTCCGTAAATTAAATTTCTAAATCCGCCACTTCATAAGATTGATAGAGAATAACTAAAGTTTAATGAACATTCTAAAAATAGAAAATGAGGGACACATTGTAGGGGCTATTAGGTAATTATAAGATAGAAAATAGTTATAAATAGAGGATGGGAGCTGAGGGGCCAGGCAGGTCTGACTATTTTGGTATCTTTTGAGTCTCTAGGCAGCCAGCAAGAGAAGGGAAGCTCTCCCCCAGTCTCTGGCTGCACAGATAATTGTTCCTTTCTTCTTTATTTCTCTCTTGATTGTAGTAGCTTTATCTGTGATTATACTTCATTTTCCATTACTAAACAGTATCAATTTTATATTAAATACAGTATCAATCTTATCTCTATTTTTCATTCTTGTGTTCTTGTTGAGATTGTTGTTTCCATACCGCCTACTTTCATAAGTAAAATGCAAAGGAGAAATAAGAAAAATAGAGATCCAGGAAAGGACTTGAACAAAAACAATATAATTACATCGCAAGTTCTGTAGTAATTCAGCTTGTGAATCGGATTTTTTCTATAAGCTACTATCAGATCCATTAAAGCAAACACGGCGAAAGTGTTCTTCAACTTCTTAAATAGAATTCAGATTGGATGTGATTATAGAAAAATTGTACCACTGATACATATTTGTTCTGCTGTCCTCTCATCATTGATTTAGTGGGTACTGAGTTCTGTTTCTGATAAATGTTCTAATGAGCAAAATTGCTTGTAGTCAACACCCAGTTTACAGCAGAAGCTTCAGTACATATAAACATGATCGGTGTACATGTGGGCTGTCGTATTTAATGATTGAAGCATTGCTTCCCCATTTTTGTTGAAACTGAATACTGATATGCCACCATTATTCACATCAATTGCCCGGAACCTGAATAAGCAAAAGTGTTTACAGAGCTAGGATGATGAGAAAATGCAGCAGAAAGTGTCATCGTCTAAGACGACATCAGGGCAACTGCAAATGATTAAATCAACCAGGGCAGAAACTGATCGTACCAATCTCACTTCAACATAATAAATGGCTTAAACTGTTGTTGGTTTTGTAGGTTGATAAATGCCATATCAAACATCAAAGTAGTAAGAGCCAAAACTGTTCTAAAATACTTTATTCCAGACTTCATATCAAATATATCACAAGGATCAGTTGGCTGTACATATGACAAGATTATTGCATACCTCTCTGGGCGTAGCCCCAAAGCTGTGCAGATTAGTGCCCTCAAGATTGACTTATGCGTGATAACTAAAAAATTTTCTCCCTGATGCATGATAAAGATTCTCATATCACTTACAATATCATTTCTAGCAAGAAACAGAAATAAATATATGAAACAAAAAAAAAGGCAAAAGACTAACAGGTGAAAGCAATATTTCCCTCCAAGCTTCTCTAGCAGTTCCCCATAGTTTCCGTACAGGGTAGACACCGTTCACATTAAAATTAGCAGGATCTTCTCTCCATGTCGAGTACTCCTTTGGATACCTCTCTCTAGCATCCACTGCCTCAAAATACTGAACATGATTTAGTCTTGTACAAATTGTCAAATGAATAGTAGTTCAAATTGATTTTGAATAGGGGTGTTCAAATATGGTTTGATGGGTTACTCAGGTTGAAGTTTAAATCAATTTTAAAAATAGAGACATGGATCATGTCCATTCATCATTAACAATGACTTGCCCTTCAGTCCATATAACCCATCAAATCAAATTTGGACAACGCTAATTATAAAGTTTAAATCACTAACTAATATCAATAAGTTTCATGCCAGCTTGCAACTAACTTTCTCAGTCGAAATTGATTAAGCTTTTCTTAAAGTTTTGCTAAGGTATTGAAAAATCAATTTCATTTTAAACTGAAACATGACTTGTTTGAAGGATGTCTAAATTCATGCAACTTATACCACAAGTCCAGTGCTCAAGTTTGAAAAGTTAACTTAAGCATATACAGTAAAAGGGGGCAGACCATTTTTCATGCCTTCGAGGAAAAACAAATGGGCCTCTTTCAGTGAATCAAGGAAAACCAGTTGCCCTTCCCTCCCTTCCCATATGATTTCAGAGGTGGACTGCATGAATAATGGTTGCAATTTGATTATACAAATTAGAAAACTTAAAAAAAATTTAAAAAAAAAAATGACTGCTAACATGATCATCTTGGTAATTAAACCTTGGCACGAGATATTGGACTTGAAAAGCACTTATCAAAGTGTATCTTTTCCAAGGCTTGTCTACATCTCTCTGCTTGCCTCACTCCAGTTTCAGTTAAGACAGATAGGTTTGAGCTTCCCTGATAAGGCACAGAGCAAACAAATGATCAAGCCCTAAATTTTAACCGAATTGATGGATGAGATTACCTACAGCAGAGACACAAACCTGAACTCTACCCTCTAAATTCCAAGAGCTAAGCCCATGCCTAACAATAGTAACCTTCTTTGATGTTGTCAACAACTTCTGGGTAAGTGATGTTGTTGCACTTTCAAAACCATATGCACCACCAGTGACCACAGCATTATTTTCAAGTATCTCTGCCAGAAATCCAACTCAAAATGAGAACCTCAGGATTCGGGCTGAGGTGAAAAATGCAACTCAATATTCTTTTTTACACACATAAACCAATAAAGCTCTACATTCGGTTGTCCATCAGTTAAAACTATGAAAACGAATAATCCTATGTCAAACATTTTCAATTAAACACGATATTTGACAAGAATACATCTTCTACTACTGAACATGCTAATTTCAGTTGCAAGTGTATAACCATATACCAAAAGCAGGTGAAGTACTTCATTCGCCCTTGGACATCGTTAGACCTCTCAATTTAATTTGTCACAAGTTCTCAATTCTAATTTGCAGTGATACTTTTTTCACAAAAAGGAGGACCCTTGACAATCTCTCTTGGAATTATTATCAAATGGGTTCTCTTCTATCCATTATTTTCACAAAAACTAAAAAATTGAAGTTTATAAAGCACTTCTACAGAACCTTCAGAAGTGGATTACTCATTGAATTCACAAAGTAAACATAATCCACGAAATCAATTAAGAAAAAATAATAGATGAGAAAGCTGAAAAAGTACCAGTTGATAACGGCATATCTGGAGTAGCATTTGAGCAGTGAATTCCAAGTGCAGTAGAGAGCTTAGGGAGCTTCGTTGAATTATCTATTGAGTTTAAGTTTGTAAAGAGAGGAACTTTAAAGGTAATAATTCCGCAAACCATATTGTGGGAGATGGGTTGAAGCTTCAAGACTTGTGTATTTATCGTAAGTGTTTCTTTTTTGTTTCTTCTGGTTTTATTTTTCTCCTGTATTGGCATTTTAGACGACAATTATTGTCCTTACATTCAATTTCATACGGGATATGCCACCCAGCGATGCAAGATTCATTTTGGAAAAATTACTATTTATGCGTGAGTTTTGAAATAATATATTAACACCTCTAACATTTAAAAATGATGCTATTTGTTCTTTCATGTAGTTTTTCTATAAATTTTACGATATTTACTATTAATTATAAATAATATTATTATTTTCTCATGGAAGCAATATAATAGATCAAATTTTAAATAATAAATCAAATTTCAGAAAATTTTAATATAATATATTCAGAGAAGACATTATGAATCTGTCTGTTTGTGGATCTATGACACCATCTTTTGTATTGTATATAAACATGCATCTGGGGATGTAGATATGGTTTGTAAATAAGAAGTATATGATGTATGTTTTGGTATTATGTTATGTATATATGGACATTTATGAGATTTGTAGCCATGTATCAAATATTTTAGTGAAGGAAAGAAAAAGAAAAGTATGCATGTGTTATATGAGAAAGTTTTTATTTATACCGATATTAGTCCAGATTTGATAGTGGCATTCTACTTATATAATGAGATTGTTCATATTGTATAGGTGGGGCATCACATTTGTTGGTATCAGAGCTCAGGTTTAGGCATTTCTAGACCTAAGTGGGAAAAAGGGTTTATCATGCATACATGCATATGTCTATATAACTCTAATATGGACTACATCTCTATCAACTTTTAGGCTTATAGGAGATGTCATTGGAAGATCCTAGCGAGGCTGGGAGCCGTAGTTCACCTAACATTGGGACTCCTTATCCTAGTATAGCTAGTGTTCAGGGACATGCTGTTGCATCTGACCCTTCTCCGCAGTCAGTAGAGCAATCAGTTTAGGATCATAACCCTTTTATCTAGGAGATGGCTGGGATATTTGAGAGGATGTTAAGGGCTATTCCTCAGCCTGCTTCACCACCAATTAAGCTTAAAGCAATGATTCAGAAACTTCATAAATATGATGCCTCAAAGTTTTAGGGTAAGAAGGATGATGATCCTGCAGTAGTAAAGTATTGAATTGAGAAAATAGAGACGATTTTCAAACAGCTACAAGTAGAATTAGAGGACAAGGTGAGATTTGCTACTTTCTTGCCCCAAGAGGAAGCATATGAATGGTGGAAGTCGGCATTTCTCAAGCCTGATATAAATGAACCTATCTCTTGGGATTCTTCTTGTCTAAATTCTGAGAGCAATATATTCCCTTGATTTATATTGATGAGAAAAAGAGTTCACGGAACTCAAGCAAGGCCGTATGTTGGTGACATAATATCAAAAAGAGTTCACATGATTGAGTAAATATGATCATGATTCTGTTGCCAATGAAAGAGACAAATGCAAGAGTTTTGAAGATGGCCTTATTAAGGAGATTGGGGACGTTGTTATAGCCTTGTAGCATAGTAGTTTTGCATAGTTGATATCTTTAGCCTTAGTCTAGAGAAGAGGAAAAAGAGAAGGACTGATAAGTTTTCTAGGAAACTAGCTACCCCTGAGACCCATTCTTCAGGTATGAGGGGCCGTTTTTTCTCAAGCTATTCACAGGGTAGAGGTCAAGGTAAGAGTTATATGCAGCCATAAGCAGGATCTATTGGGAGAGGACAGCAATCTAAAGCCTCTTCAACCATGGCTAGTTCACCATTTCAAGCTAGTGTGGAAACTGTACCTATATATGGGATTTGTGGTAGGTTACACTGAGGAGAGTGTTGGCATGCTATGGGTGCATGTTATAGATATGGATTGAAAGAACATTTGAGAAGAGATTGCCTATTGTTGACAGGCAATACTCCTATTCAGATTGCTAGGTCCACTCCGACTCCGATAAGGACTTAGTCGAGGGGAGGACAAGGCCAACCAAGGCAAGCAGCTTTTGAGATGGTGAATAGGCTCGGTTCTAGTAGAGCACCTACCAGAGCATATGCTATGAAAGCAAAGGAGGATCAAGTAGCGACAGACGTCATTGATGGTATGTTTTCTTTATTTGGCTTTGATATTTGTGCACTTATAGATCCTTGTTCCACACATTCATACATTTTCACAAATATACTTAGTCAACATAATTTGATGAGGAGATCTAGAGTTTGAGATTGAGGTTGTGAATCCACTAGGTCATAGTGTAAGAGTGAGTAAAGTATTCATAGATTGTCCTCTAATAGCCTATAGGAAAGAATTTTCTGCAGAATTGATTAAGTTGCCTTTCTATGAGTATGATGCCATTCTAGGTATGGACTAGCTCTCACGACATGGAGCAATTGTTAATTGTAAGTCTAAGATAGTAATACTTAGAACAGTAGACCGAGAGGAAATGGTAGTGAAAGGTGAAGAGTTTTTACAACATCCATAGGTAATAACTATGTTGAAAGCCAAGAGAATGATAAGGAAGAGGTATGAAGTATATTTGGCTTATGTTATTGATACTAGAAAGGAAGGTCCAGATCTTAAGGATATCCCTATGGTTAATAAGTTTCTAGATGTGTTCCTAGAGGATTTACTAGGTTTACCACCTGAGAGGGAGGTTGACTTCTCCATTTAGCTTACTCCTAGTACAATGCCTATATCAATGACACTGTACAAAATGGCATTGTCAGAAATGAAGGAGCTTAAAGTACAATTACAAGAGCTTCTTGATAAGGGTTTTATTAGACCGAATGCGTCCCTGATATGAGGAAGAAAGAATGGTCATTGAGATTGTGTATTGATTATAGACAGTTGAATAAGGTAACTATTAAGAACAGATATCCATTACCATAGATTGATGATCTCTTTGATCAGCTTAAGGGTGTCAAAGTGTTTTCCAAGATAGATTTGAGATTCGGTCACCATCAATTGAGAGTAAAGATGGAGGATGTAACTAAGGCCGCATTCAAGACTAGATATGGTCATTATGAGTTTTTGGTTATGCTATTTGGGCTTACCAAGGTTCCAGCAGCATTCATGGATCTCATCAATAGGATCTTTAGGCTATATTTAGACCAGTTTGTTGTTGTCTTCATTGATGATATTCTGGTTTATTCAAAGGATCTAGAAAGAGCATGAGAAGCATTTGAAAATAGTGTTGCAGACACAAAGGGGACACAAACTATATGTCAAACTCTCAAAATGTGAGTTTTGGTTGAATGAAGTGACATTCTTAGGACACATTGTGGCAATTGAAGGCATTAGAGTTGATTCTAGTAAAGTTGAGGCGATTATGAATTGGAGGCTTTGATGGAAAATAATCGAGATCAGGAGTTTTCTTGGTCTAGCTGGTTATTATAGGAGGTTTGTCAATGGTTTCTCGGTGATTGCTACCCCTTTGACAAGACTTTTGAGAAAAGATGTCAAGTTTGAATGGACAAATAGGTGTCAAGCCAATTTTGATAAGCTCAAGAGTATGCTTATAAAGGCTCCTATTTTGACTCAACCGATCCCTGATAAAGCGTATGCATCTCACCAAGGATTGGGCTGTGTGTTGATGTAAGAGGGTAGAGTGGTTGCTTATGCCTTGAGACAATTGAAGCCATATAAGAGAAGTTACCCTACCCGTGATTTAGAATTGGCAGTAATAGTCTTTGCATTGAAGATCTAACACCATTATTTATATGGGGAAAGGTGTTTTATATATATAGATCACAAGAGTTTGAAGTATTTACCCACATAGAAAGAATTAAATCTAAGACAAAAAAGATGCTTTGAGTTGATTAAAGATTATAATTGTGTTACAGATTACCATCCAGGTAAAGCCAATATGGTAGCAGTTGCTTTGAGTGGAAAGACTATGGTAGAGTTACACATTCAGCCTACTCTTGCTCAAGATATCAAGGATTGATAGAAACAAGATGATTAGTTGGTTGAAATAGCCGAGTTGGTTTATAAGGGGGAGAGACCTGAGTTCACCATTGAGCTAAATGGTGGGTTGTTTTATCGAGGTAGACTTTATGTACCTGATATTGAGGACCTTAGATAGAGGATTCCCAAGGAAGCCCATGGAAGTAAACACATTATGCATCCTAGAAGCAATAAGATGTATCATGAATTAAAGAGTAGATATTAGTGGACAAGTATGAAAAAGGACATTATAGAGTATACCACAAGATGTTTGACTTATTAGTAAGTTAAATCAAAGCACTAGGTACCTTCGGGATTGCTACATCCCATCTCTATTTCGAAATGGAAATAGGAGTGGATTACTATGGATTTTATAACTAGGTTGCCTTTGGCATTGAGGAAGCATGATAGTATATAGATCATTGTGGATAAGTTTATGAAGTCGACACACTTTTTACCTATCAGAAAAGATTATCAGTTGAATCGACTAGCAGAGATCTATGTAAATGAGATAGTGCAACTCCATGGTGTGCCTATCTCCACTGTGTCAAATAGAGATCCTCGATTTACATCTCAATTTTGGATAGGTCTTCAGAGTGCTTTGGGCACTAAGCTTTATTTTAGCACAGCTAATTTTCATCCTCAGACAAACTATCAAAAGAGTCATTCGAATTTTATAATATACGATAAGGAGTTGTGCCATTGAATTCAAAAGTAGTTGGGATACGTATCTTTCCTTGATAGAATTTGCTTATAACAATATTACCAATTAAGCATTCAGATGGCTTCGTATAAGATACTATATGGTAGAAAGTGTCAAACGTCGTTGTGTTAGATAGAGATTAGTGAAAGGAAGTTAGTGGGGTCCAAATCTAGTAAGGGAAACAAAGAAGAAAGTGAAGATTATTCAAGAAAGGCTTAAGGCAACTATGGATAGACAAAAATCATATGCTAACCTTAAGAGATGTGATATCGAATATGCCATAGGAGATAAGGTTTTTTCTCAAGGTATCTCCTTGTAAAAGAGTTTTAAGATTTGGCAACAAAGGTAAGTTGAGTCTAAGATTTATTGGACCGTATGAGATTCTAGAAAGAGTTAGGCTGGTTCCCTATAGACTTGCTTTACCACTATAGTTAAGTTAGATACATAATGAGTTTTATGTTTCTATGATGAGATGATCAGATCCTTCTCATATCATACTAGGGATAGGATTTGATTTATAAAGAGGAACTAGGATGTATTCTAGACAGAGAAACTAAAGAACTTCAGAGCAAACGAGTTCCATTAGTGAAAGTACTATGGAAGAACCATACACTAGAGGAAGCTACATGGAAAAGTGAAGAACTGATGAGAACCCAATATCCCTAGTTGTTATGCGATGACATAACAAGTATGTTTCGGGGACGAAATATTTTTAAGGGGGAGAGAATTGTAACACCCATTAACTAGGGGCTTAGTTGAGACATATGAGTATATGACATGTTAAGTATATGAGACATGTATTGGGAATATATGGAAGGTTATATGGAGCATATGGAAGGCATATTGGTCAATTTTGGCTTTAATTTTGAGTTAGGGACCAAAAAGATGAAGAAAGTGGAGATTTCATGTGTCACGCCCGTGATAAAGGATGTTCATGCCTGTGAACATCAAGTAAGAGGATAAGTATTGAATTTTTTTAGGCAGTTGCTACAATGCACATGTCACGGTCATGAAGCTTTTCATTCACGCCTGTGAAGCCTCAGGTATAAAAGCTTTTTGCACTGTTTAATCATCACTTTACACCACTTTATCAACTCTTGAACCCTGAGAGGGATCCCTCCATACCTAAGAATTATATATGAGTAGTCCTTCAAGAGTTTTGAGGGCTATAAACACTAAGACCAAGAGAGAAACTAATATTTAGGTGAGGTTTGAAGGATTTACCAACAAAAGAGAAGAGTTATAGGAGAGAGTTGAATTAAAAAGGAAGCTTGATTCTTTTCATGATCTAAGGTGTTTTCTACTTTTAAGAGGTAAGAAAACATGATATCTCTATCTCTTTACTATGATTATGAAGTCATATGATGAGATTGTGTGTTTAGGGCGATGAATCGTGGAAGATGGGTTGTTGAAGATGAAAGGTGTTGAGATTTTGTATAGATAAGTGTTCTTTGAAGTTTTGGAAAGTAAGAAACAATGAGATTGAGTTAGAATCATGCATGATAACCTTAGTTTGGGGAGCATGCGTTAGATTAATGTTCTTGCTATGCTTCCATTGACTTAGAATTTGATATATGGTTATGAGGGCATTTGGGATTGCTATTGAGGTTCCTAAAAGCAGGTTTTGAATTTTTTTGATTCAATTGACTGATTTTTTTAATTTTTTAGAAAATATTTTTTTCAAACCTGCTTTTGGAAAAAACATCTATTTACCTGCTTCCACCAAAAGCATTTTTCAAAACTAAAAAAAAAATAAAAATGCAAATTTTTTTCCAAAAAATGCTTTTTCCAAAAAATGCTTTTTTCAAATGCAATGCCAAACATTAAGGGGAGTAGATTAGCTTATTAACTTGGATTTTAGTCAAGTTCCTTTTGAGGTTTGTACATATATGCATTGTTATTCGCCTTTGAACCTATTATGTGTGAATTGTTGAATTATGTGCACAATAGATGTTTGAGCAACATGACAAGTTTTAGCATACTTGTGTTGTAAGTAATGCATTTTAATGAGTTAGAAAAGCATGTATTGACATGAATAAAGGTTAGGATAATTTATTTGAGCATAATGGGCATGTATAATTCATTAAATAAGCATATGTAAGTTGGTGGTGCATTAAGTGCAAATTGCATGTGTATAATTAGTTTTGAGCATGGTCATAAACCTTGAAAATGTTAATTTGAGTTGTGATAATTTGAGTATGGTTAGATTAATCACACATATGTGACTACTATATGTGTTAGAGAAGAGTTTAGAGCTTGAAAATTGGGTAAAAATGGGCTAAGGCAAAGTGTTAGGCCCCTTCACAATTAATATCACAACCATATTAAAAACTGTCATGACCATGAACATAGTTCCAGACCCATTCACACCCAGCCATCATAGCCAGGCCAGGTGTCACAACTGTGAAGGCAATGTTCACAAAAAAAAAATGAACTTTGTTTTAATAGTGTGTGATATGGTCCGAGACATGCCAATCATTCCCATACGTTTAGTTATGATGTTAATCAACAATAAAACATGGACATGAGTTTGAGAATGTGATTTTGTGGTATGTATAATGGTTATGGCACATGAGAATATGATGAAAATGAAAAAGATGTAATGAGATAAATGTCTATTTCTCAACCTGAGGACTAATTTAGGGTAGATGGTGCACCATTAAGAGGATAAGTAATATGTATCAACAAGCCTGTGAGTGAGGAAAGGGTGGTTTGAGCTTAGTAAGCGTCCATGCTCCTAGTACTCATCGATTTATACTTAGCTAAGTTATTTTGAGCTTGGTGATCCTTCTTGACTTGAGACTATAATGAGTAAGGTAGCTTAAGCTTAGGTATGAGTGCTCCTACTTCACACCCTGTATTCGGCCAGTCCCAGAATGAGGCTTGAGCTATTTATTGAAATAAATGTGAATTTGGGAATTTCTAGTGGCACGAATACAGTGACATGAATTTATATGTTGAACAAGTTTGACATGTTATTTTTCCATGTTATATATATTAAATGTTTTGAGTGAAGTAACCATGATATATTTGTGTGCCATGTATTTGCATGATTGTATGGGAGAATCTCAATACTTATATGTACTACTAACCTAGAAATAACTTGGCATAGGTTTTTTCACGTAGGTTTAGGAGCTTCTTGATGTAGAGTTTTGAGAAGCTGTCTAGAGAAGTAGTGCCCATTTTGGAGAAGAAATTGTGACCTGATTTGTGGATCTAGTTATTGGGGATGTAGATATAGTTTATAAACAAGAAGTATATGATGTATATTTTGATATTATGTTATGTATATATGGATATGTATGAGGCTTGTAGCCATGTATCAAATATTTTGGTGAAGGAAAGAAAAAGAATAGTATGCATGTGTTATATGAGTGAAAGTTTTTATTTTTACTGATATTAGTCTAGCTTTGATGGTGAGATTTTGCTTATGTAATGTGATTAGTTCTTTTGTATAGATGAGGTGTCACAAATTTGTTGGGAAAATTGAGTTTGTTCGCATGAGATAAACATTCAATTGTTTATTTAGCCAAAAAAAGGGAGAATTATATTTTGATTCATAAATTTGTGAATTTATTCAATTGATTACTCCCTTAATTGTTAATTTTGAACTAATTTAATTTTTGCTTCTTTTTGCGAAGCATTTAATTAGTAATAGTGAAAAAGCCAACTGAATAAATTTTTAGTTTAAGTCTATTTATAAAATTCTTTGCATTTAATTATTATTATAGTTGATGAAAAATTTTACATTGAGACACTTATTTAGTTAAAAATCAATAGTTGACTACCACTCCTCTTTCTTTGGCTTTTTTGAGTGGTAAGTTTTACCATCACATCATCTTCCGCTTCCACATTCATAAAATTATCATAATTTTCTATATCACTATAAAAGTTTCTCCCTCCACTGTTATTTTGCCATTTTTTTGAGAGAATTAATTGAAATAATTGAAGAGAAATAAAGAATTAAAGAGAATTAAGAAAAAATTGAGAATTAAAGAGAAAAAAAATTGAATGTGTAATTAGAGTGAATTAAAAAGAGAAAAAAATAATTCAAAGTGTAATTAGTGAGTAATTAAAGATGTGGAGAGAATTGAGAAATTGAAATTGAATTGTTGAGAGATTGGGAGAATTTGAAAGTAGTAAGATGTAGTCTAATTAAATTGAAATGAATTAAGATATTTATAGATAAAATTTGAAGTAATTGAAAAGATAAAAATACCCCTAAAAATTAATTGTTAGTTTTCTATTGTAAGGGTATTTTTGTCATTTCACTGAGTTTAAAAAATTTATTATATATTAAAAATAAAAGTAAAAACATTAAGTTTACCGTTTACAAAGAGGGAGGGGGGAGGTTGACAGCGTATCAGCCTAGGGGCTAGAGCCGACATTCATGGTCCGATCTTGGTTTGATCGGGCTAACTCGGCTCGTGGCCACCCATACGTTCGATTATGTCTTATATATATATATATATATCAAACCTGAAACAGAGAAAGATTTACACACCATACCATATTAATATCTATCCTTTAAAGAATTTGTTATTTGTCAACTTCTTATTTGTTTAGAAAGAGTACGACAATCATTATTTGATAGTTTTCAAATACTTGAAAATATTTTCTTTCTTCACTTTTCTTGCCCACACCATCCCGTCTTTTTAGACTTTTCCATATTAATTATTCTCTTAATAATTATTTTTTCTAAATTATTCTCTTCTAGCTAGACATTCTAATATTGCAGACTTTTTTTTATATATCTTTTTATATATTTTTTTAATAAAACTTGAATTAAATCTTAAATTTCACTTTTTTTAATCAGACATTTTATTTTATTTTTTACTCTAACTAAATATTTATATTTTTATATTTTTCTCTTTTTTGCAAAAATGTTTTTTTTCAATTTAGTACTTATATTCATTTTTCCATTACACCAACATAATATTATCAAATGAATTCTAAATAAAAAGTAATAATATATTGAGATATATCTTAATTTATCCTCACCATATTGTTTCAAAATCATAATTTTACAGCTTTATTATATCGAATGGGGTAAAATTTATTTTTTGTTTACATTGTGTTTTTAATTTATTAAAATAAAAATGTTTATGTCTATAAAATTAAATTCAATAAAAATATATAAGTATTATATATGGTAAGAAAGCAGAGAAAATTTTATCATATAACATTGATGCTTATTCACATTTTAACTAAAGAGATTGTTATTTGTCTCAACAAAATTTCATATGTCTACCAGAAAATTGATATTCCCTCTACGTATCACTTGAAGGCAACTTATACACTCGAAAACACACATCGAATTGATTTTTCTTTTATCCAAACTGACGGATTAAATTATGAAACATGGAAACTCCTCAACTATCATCAAATTGCATCATTTTTTTTATGAAGAGTTGGTAATTAGCTCGTTTTAGATATGCATACTATGTAGAAGATATGGATCATATGTCACCAGTCGAGCCTCACTAATTTCTCTCCTTGCATTGTACATATGTATAGGAACATGATATATGTATTTTGTGTTAGAGATGTGCCTAAAAGGCAATCGCCTTAAGCACTTAGTGTACACATTCATAAAGACATTCTTTCATTATATTAGTATTCATTTGCATATGAATTGATATAGATCTTAAACTGATTAATGAAAGTCCATGATATGAA
>CATIWF010019781.1:0-119640 GCA_949630135.1 Balakata baccata | reverse complement strand
CATGAATTACCACAAATCAGATTTTTATATATTGCATTATCAAATAAAATATGTTTATCTATTTGTAATTAAAAAAAATAAATCGAACAATATAAATAAAATAAAAAAATACAAATGGAAAACTGTGGAAAATAAAAAATTAAAAAAAATAAATGTTAAGTTTAAAATAACTGCTATTATTGAAATAATATAATATATTTTAAGTTATTAAATAATGTGTTTAATACGCATGAATTTATGCATTTAAATGCATAATATAATTTGCTGCAGGAACACTGGATCCCAGGCTTAAGTGACCCAGCTACTGATGCAAGGTCGGTTAGAGGGGAGTGGGCCCAGTGGTAAACGGTCCTTGGGGGGTGGTGCCGGATCCACAAGTTCTTTTCTGTCCTCCTGGAATTAAAAAAAAAGGGGAAAGAAAGATGCAATGAGTTTACAAGGTCAAATCGCCGACCAGATACAAAAAACGAATGACATGGGCGGCAGAAAATGTCGAACTGAAAGCGCAAATTAATTATTACGGGAGTTAAGGGTACGTGTGAAATCATTATCTAGTTCCTACAGCTACGGCAAATTCAAGTGCAGATTTAGAATTGATGCCCTAAATTTTGGAATTGTTGAGTAATTAATGAGGGGTGAGCTTGTGGATTTGCAAAATTTGTAAAAGGGTGGACCCACGGAAGAGAAACTCCGAGAGGTCAACGGTATTATATTAAGAAGTCAATGCGCCCAAACTATAAGCTGGTTTAATGATAATAGTCTAAATTTGGAGAGTTGATTAAGATGACCGAGTAAAATGATATATTATAAAGTCAATAAGAATAAGTCTAGCTTTAATGGCATTATCCACTGACTTGAAATAAAAAGATAATAAAAAAGAAGTCAATAAGAATAAACGCAAGAAAAAGGTGAAAGGGGGTGGAGTACGTACTTACGTAGTGCAATAGCAATCAATTAATAAAAAGAGACAACAGAAAGAGGGAGCGTTGATTTAGTCATATATATCCATGTGGGGGTGCGGGATGGGAGGAAATTAATTCAGAAAAGGTAGCCGTTGATTGCATGATCATCATCTGAATGCACGAGGCGCTGTTTCTTTCAAGTCGCAGAAAAGGCCGCGCCCGGCTTCCAATTCCATCGCCATACATATGTTGTGCGACTCACTAAATTTGTTTCTTTCGTTGTTAGTTGCCATTATTGACTGCTCAATGCTATTAACCTTAAATTACCTATATATCTTTTTTAACTTCATCGATCTGAATCATATCTCCATATTATCTGTCTATATATATCATCAGGTCGTCGGTGTCAACCCCCCTTCATTTTCCTCACCTTTTGCCTTGCACCTTTGAACTTGCATTTCATACGCATATATATGGTTTCTAGCTATTTAATTTCCACCATCATCTATATCATTAGTGTAACAACGAACAGAGAGAGACAAAATTATACGTACAGGCATTGCATCGACTTCACTGCTATAATTCGTCTCCGGGCACAGCAGTTACCATGTCTTCTTTTTTAGAACGAACTGGAAGACACAAACAACGGTATCAGGATCATCTTAGGCTTGTTGCTGGGTATGTCTCTCTACATTTCTATTCTTATTAATTACTACTTTGTTTTCTTTCTTTTTCATTCATTTCTTTCTGCATGGCTGTTCATTATATATATATATATATCTTTAGCTGCTTAATTTAGTTAATCTTCTTCTTCTTTGGAGATGAGAAAAATTAAAGGATCTGCATAATTTAGAATAATTGGCTGCAGCGGTTAGCAGTGCATTTGCTGATTATATTGACTATCTGTTTTTACATAAATCTTTGATGGGATCCTCTGCATTTGGTATGTTTTCAAACCATATAAACGTAAATGTCTCTTTTAGTTTTGTTCTATAGTATTAATTGACGATTTTGGTTTCTGTAGGTGGTGGGGATCAATATATATATATATGGCAATTTTATAATTAATGATGGATCTTATTAGATTATTGGCTAAAACATACTAGTTTTGCAATCACATGGTTTGATTATGGTAATGTTAACTTGATTAAAATTTTTGTGTAAATTCTAGCTATGTTGCCTTCCTGCTTTAAATTGAAGAAGCCTGTAATTAATAGAAAAATTTGTTAGTAACTCAGAGAAATGTCGTAAGTTCCATTACCCATACTTATAAATTTAGTTTGCTCACGCTAAACATGGTTTTATGCATTGTGTGGTGTGTTTTGCCTTTTTGCTTTCTTCTTGGATGAGATATTTATGGAAAATTCAGAGCATGCATGTTATAGGTGTATTCCTTACAAACTTGCCAAGAAAGTTGAGGATGGAAACTGCAAACTGAAAGACAGTCTACTTGTCCTGATGATTTCAGCACCAAATCGCGACGATCTTGTGTTTCCGAAGGTAACAGACTGTACATGTAGAATTTCTATTTATGGGTTTTTATTTTTGTATGCATGTATTGATGATATAATGTGATTGGGTTCCTTTGAATGAATGCTCTTGTCTAGCTGGCTACGGTAAAATGCAACATTGATGTGAAGAATTTGTTAGGTAGATTGCGTCTATTATTAGATCAACTAAATCACATAATAATATGTCGTTATGTAATTAGATTGATTTAAAAATAACTTGTTCTATTTAAGAATTTCTCATTGATGTGTGTTTTCCTACTTCAATTTCTCCTTTGTCATTGCATGTAGAGGATCCATCAATCAAAGACCTATGAAAGTATAATATTACATATTCTTTCTTCCGAACAAAGTGTCAAAATATAATTGAATTGATGAATATGTTTTGGAGAAATTTTTAGATAAATCAGATCTAATATTTTATTTATAAACTAATTCAATTACATAATTAAATATATATAATTGTGTCAGAAAAATTTCTCATGTTGAAAATGTAACTCCACCTTGGGTAAAAAGAAGAAGATGAGCAATTTATATAACAGTAAAGGCTTGAGACATTTAGGATCGAGGCAGCCCGGTTAACTTCAATCGGCCAATTAGTAAAAGCACGTTTCCATTTGTAAGTAGAGGATTAATTTCATGGATGCTGCTTATACTTTTAATAATTTGTACAAAAATAATTAAAATTTTTTTTTCCATAAAAATTACTAAATTTTATTTTATTTTTACATAAAAATTACTTCTAACAACTTCCTTTCCCGATTGTTTATATGGACAATTACGTGATACTAGAATGCTGATATGTAATGTCATGTCATTATTCACGTAGATACCATGTCAATTGTCATATGGTAAACCGATCTAGACATTTAGATTAATTTCACATATGGTTATTAAACTTTACTCAATTTACAGCAAAATTATTGAATTTTTTTTTTAATTTTAAAAAAATAACAAACTTTTACTTTGTTATTTTTTCGTACAAAAAAAATTGTATGATTTTACTGCAAATAAAATAAAATTCAATAAATTCATTAGATTAATAACCATTGATGAAATTAAAATTTGATGTATAATCTCACTTCAACTAAATCTACCAGGAGGTGGCGACTTGGCAAAAGTTGATTAGGTGTCATCTATATGGATGATGACATGGCAGTACTAGCATTCTGGTACCATGTTGTTATTTACGTCAATAATCCAATGAGATAGTTGCTAAAAGTGCTTTTATGAAAAAAAATAATAATTTTTATAATAAAAAATTAAAAAAATTATGTTTACATAAGTTATCGAATTACTCCGGTGAAATTAACCATGTAATTAGAAGAACAGGACCCATGTAATTTTGGATCAAGACAGCGCATAAACTCCAAGCCAAATTGGTGAAAGAACTAACCCATTTGTAATTAGATCAGAGCCATCAATTTCAACATGCTGCAGGATGTAAACAAGAAAATCAGTTATATATATCTATATGTGCTAGCTGTGATGAATTTTTTTTTTTTTTTTTAAAAAAGGAATTAACTTGTTTGATATTGAAAAGGGTGGTTGGGAAGACGATGAAACACTTGATGAAGCGGCATGTCGAGAGGCCATGGAGGAAGCTGGAGTTAAAGGAGTAGTTGGTGTAGGTCACTCTTTCACTCCTTTTGCTAGCTTCTTTTTTTTTTTTATAAGCAATATTTATATTATTAATATGAGGGGAAAAATCACCTCAATCAAAAATTAAAGTCATGAAAAACCCTCACTCTAAGCCAAGCAAAAGCATGAGCAAGACAATATAATTTTCTTAATTAACTGTATATAATATACATATATATAACTGATGTATATATGATCTCACAAAACAGGAAAATCCACTAGGAGAATGGGAGTTCCGAAGCAAAAGCAGTGAGAAGAGTAGCAGCAGCAGCTTGGTTGGTGGGTGCAAAGGCTATATGTTCGCATTGCAAGTAACTGAAGAACTGCACCATTGGCCTGGACAGTCTAATTACAAGAGAATATGGGTAATTATATATATATAGCTTTGTTTGTTTGTTTTTTTTTTTTTTTTTTTGCTTTTGCTTTGTTTTGAATGATAAATCAAGTTTTAATTAATGAATTTTGAGGTGTTACTGCAGGTGGGAGTTGAGGAAGCATTTAAGGTGTGCAGATATGATTGGATGAGAGATGCTCTCAGAAAATTCCTGTTTTCAATTTATTCCAATAAGGACACTACAAAGCTTTCATGAGGTTGAGACATTTCAGACATTATCATCAGCATCTACTAATTACTTGGGTTTAAAATCGAGCTGCTGTCCAACTTCAACCCCACATTCAACAATCCTATACAACTGCTAGGCGCTAATTAACTATTCACCATTTTGATTGTACTGTTCTCCGAAAGTTTTCAAATAAATGGATAAATCCTTGTTACTGTTTGGAAATCTTAATTCCTCGGTCAAATAACTTATTGCTATCTCAAAAAAAAAAATTTTTTTTTTTAAAGTTTCTATATATATATATATATATTCTGCTAATAACAATGATCAATATATATGTGGAGTCACCATGAGAAGAAAATAGCAGGAAATTTTGGCAACATCTAATCTCTAATTCATAATTAATGGCTTACAGCTCCAATTATAAGATGTTTCTCTTTTGTTTTGGATCTTATGAGAGGTAAGATCGATGGAGGTTTATAGATATAGTAGCTTGGAGTTGGAGTCAGTGAATGCAAAATCTCAGTCAACGAGGCCTATAAAAGTATAGGTGATGGGAATATCATGTTTTGTTTTTGGGTTCATAGGAGGTCTTGAACTCAAGATTGTTTTTGGGTGTGCAGAGGTACAGTCTCTTATGCCACTGGGTTAGACGCCCTGCGTGAAATATCTTGTTTTAGAGTAATAAAGAATAAAAGAAGACAAAAGCTCCATTTTCCCAACTTCTATAGTCTCCACATGAGTTTTGGAGTTGGGTTAGCTATCAGCGACAATGGGCTATTGCTAAAATATTTGTTTTTGGAGTTTGGTTTGTCGCTCTACTCTCTTCCCACAGTTTTTTATATATACTTGAAGACTTGATGATCGAACAATAATTTTGTTTTCTTTTTTCCATTTTGGTAATTGATGACCAACCTTTGCTAGGCCTCACTTCAAATTTCGAGTCCCCCAGTTCTTTCTGAATTGTTCTATTATGCAAAAGAAGGCATATAGATTAAAGGCTCATTAGCGTGTATATAAATTAAAAATTACAAACTTCTTTTTCTATTAAACAACGTTAATTTTAGTTTTTATAAATTCATTATTTATTTAATAACTGTAGATACATTATTTTAATATAATTATAGATTTATTATTTAATAACTGTAGATTAATTATTTGTTTTCTCTTTTATTTTATAACTGTAGATTAATTATTTATTTTTATGAATCAATTTCTCTTTTCTTGTATATTTTATTATTTGCTTACCAAATTCATATTCATTATTTAATAACTGTAGATAGATTATTTTATAATTGTATATTTATTATTTGTTTCATCTTTTTTTATATTTGATTATTTGCTTACTATGTTCAGATTCATTATTTAATAACTACAAATACATTATTTTATAACTATATATTTATTTTTTTTTTATAAATTTTTTTCATCTTTTCATCCATAATAATGTGCATAATGATCATATTACTATGTATATTTGCTTCCAATTTGGTTGGTTGATCACATTTAATTAATATATTTTGTTTGTGTTTTATTTCATAATGTAATAACTGGAGAGTTGTAGTTAAAAGAAAGTTAAAACAAAATTTTTGGGGTCAGTTAATGAATTTTCAGCAATTATGAAGGTTTTGAGGCAATGTCCAGAGTTACCATTCATTACGTTCGTAATGACCATCGTGTCCGCGATGCTATCAGTATCTAATTTGCCTTTGCTTCTGTTACGTGTGTGACGTTCATCACGCCTGCGACGCTATGAACCACTGTATCCGGCCAAATCATTCTGTCACGTGCATGATGTTCGTCACGCATTTTACACTGCAAGTCACAATCCAAGCCTTTGTTCTGTCACATGCGTGCGTGATAAAATCGTGGAATACACCTAAAATAGAGGTTTTTGAGTTGGAATAGGACATTTTACTCTTTAGGAAGACTCTCTATATATATAGATTAGTTAGAATTTAGGAGGGATGACCGAATTTTGATTACCTAGAGTTGAATTTTTCTTATTTTTATTAGATTTATTTTATTTTTCATGCATTGTTCTTCCCACTGTAAGTGGTTAAACTACTATTTTTTGGTTGAAGAATAACAAAGCTTTGATTATATAATAATTGTGATATCTAATTGATTTATTTGTTGTTCATATATCTTGGATATTTATATATTTTATACACCTTCTTGGGGATATTTCTTAAATTAGGGTGATTAAAAATTATATTTACAAATTTATGGTGATTTTAAAAGTATTTATAAATTTATGATAGTTTTAGGAGACGTGCGCCAGTCTAAGTGGCGCACACATATAATATGACGAGACGTGCACTAGTTGGACTGGCGCACTCAGCCAGTGTTGGACACTTAGCTGTGTACGCCACTTCAGACCACCACGAATTTTTTGTTTCGTAATTTTTAAAAAAATAGCATTTTTATTTTTTTTTAAATAATTAACCAAAATTTAATTAACAATTAATGGCTAACATCTAATAATAATAATAATGCGGGTTAACTTTTATAACAAAAAAAAATGTATGAGGCAAATAATAATAATAATAATAATAATAATATGGATAAACTTTTAAAAAAAATATATGAGTCAAATAATAATAATAATAATAATAATAATAATAATAATAATAATAATATGGGTAAACTTTTATGCGTAAAAAAAAACATAACTTTTATAAATTTTCTCCACATTTTTTATCCCTAAAATTTTTTATAAATTATTATTTTTTAAATTTTACTTAATATTCGATTAAATTCTAAATGCTTTAATTTATAATTTATTAATTTAATTTAATTTATTTACTTAATTTTCATTAGTAATTTATCAAACTCTAATTTATAAATTGTATCGTAATTTTTCTAAAAACTAATTAGCAAAATTTAATAAATAAATTAAAAAAATGGTCAAAAAAAATAAATTAACAAAAAAAAAATTTGCTAACTTACGTGCATGGAAGCATGCACCATTGGAAGTGGCGCACCAGGTGAACAGTAACGCGCCAGTTAGAGTGGTGCGCGCGAGTAAAAACTACCACAAATTCAGAATTACTGTTAAAACAATCACAAATTCGGAATTTTATGAAAAAATACCCTAAAATAGTAAATATTTTTGGTGAATACCACACATTAAGAAATATCCCACTTTCTTGAGGTGATTATCTTTGTTGATTGAACAAAAATGCTAATTGTTTGATTGATGAAATAGTATATAGCTAATTAGATTTTTCAAATCCATAATTGTTTGTTTGGTATAATATAAGTGACAATTAATATAAGTTGATTATGGACAAATTTTTGGCTTATATAATCTAACTTAAATGAACCGAGCTTGTGAGTTTGTTGATTAGAATTTGGTCTTTCTAGTTTTTAATGCTTTTGGTAGATTAAATTCTAAGAGCTTGTTTATGGTTATCTATTTACTAGGGAAGTAATCAAAGAGCTTGTCTTAATTATCGAAACACTAAGGAGAGTATGACTATTAGAACTTGTTAATAGCTATAACTAATTTATTTATGAATATATGAATTTGACTCTTGCATTAGTGATTTATTATTTTGATTTGTTATCTTTTTATTATTTGTATTCTCAATAATTTCAAACTCCCATTTTTATTGTTTTTAGTAAATTTATCATACCAATCACTGTGAATATGATATTACTCACTGCTATATGCAAAATCATAAATATTGAGAGTAAAATTTATTTTTGTTGGATTCGACATCCATCAATCTATGTTTAATTATTTGTTTAACATATCTAGATTTACTATTTAATGATTGTAGATACATGATTTTATAATTTTAGATACATTATATTACAAATGTAGATACATTATTTTATAACCATAGATTCATTATATGCTTTCATAATTTTTTATTATTTTTTCATTTATGTTTGATTATTACATAATTTTTGTAATTTACATAAAGAATCACAGGAAAACAAATTAAAAAAAAGAAATCAAATAACAAAAGAAGATGAAGAAAAAAAAGAGACAAACGACTCTGTTAAACTAAAAAAAATGCATGTCTAATTGGAACTGTGGAGCATATAGCTCCGTGCTTAGTGCATCTAATAGTTTGCCCTTTTTTGTGTTGCCTGCCAACAGTGACGAAGCTAGACTCTTTAAGCTAGGGATAAAGAACTAAATGTCTAAACAAGAGAATAAAGAAACAAAAATCTAAATTTAAACGTAAAAAATTAGTTTTTAACATTTTTATTTAAAAAAATATATTAATTCATATATTAGTATATACATTTTGAAGAGTTAAAAGGCAAGCGAATGTAACTCCACCACAGTCCGTCGGGACCTCTACTACGGTCAAGTTAATTAAGACCTTTCAATTATTACGCTTCAACTAAAATCTATACGATTTTGAGATTCCAAACAAAATATTGCTATTTACATATATATATTTGGACTTCTTTTTTCTCTGTTAACGCAATCATGTTCGATAATCGGGAAATAGAATAACCAAAAAGAAAATTCTAAAATTAGTTTCAATTCAAATTTGAATTCATAATTCCACAGTTGGTAATGTAAAATATTATCAAATTAAAAATTATACGATGCAGTTTTGTAGTGATATTTATATTATTATTTGTGTCCAATTGTCAATCAATTATATATGAAATTTGCAATTTTACACATGAAGGATTTAATTTTTACTACTAATTTGAAAAATAATATTTGTAATTAGATTTTCTCTTTTGATTAATACTTAATATTTTGAACACCCATTAACAAATTCGGTTCATGTCTTTAGTTATTTGAATTTTTTCTTATATAAATCTAGCTAATATTCATGATCCATATATATATATATATATATATATATATATTTGTGGGTCCATGTTTTAACCCTCCCAATTAAGGCTTCAACTCTATATTTTTTTAACAAAAAATATGACTTTGACCATTCTTGTCTGTTCATATCTAACTCTTAGTTCTAAGCTAACTTTTGACTCTGAATCCACTCATCAGCTATGTTCTCATTCTGCGTAAACATTTCCAATAATTTTCTCATCAAATTAAATATGGAGTACTTCTATGGTGCACCTGGTGTAATTTACACCGGATGTCTTAAAATCGTTGGATTATAAATTTTTAATCTCATCCATTGATAATGAATGATTGAGATTAAAAGTTGATGATCTAATGGTCCTAAAGTACCAAGTGTAATTTACACCGGATCAACCATTCATTCACAACGGATGAAATTAAAAGTTTATAATCCAATAATTTTAAGACACCTGGTGTAAATTACACAGGCGTGCATGCTTTTAATTTCCAATTAAGCCTTCGGAACCAAATCCCAACGCAGTTTTGAATATGAAATTTGGTGCAAATGGTGATTGCAAATTGACTTAAAAAGACAATGCACATTTTTGAGCTAATTATTAATGGAGAGTGAGCAAGTGGGAGAGTAGTTAAATTTTAGGATCGAGGTGTTGAGAGCATCAAAGTCATGTCATGATGAATGAGTATTAGGTATACTGCACATTTGGCATCTTTAGGACTGCCAACGTTGGCCTTAAAAACTGAGCCTCAATTTTAATTTCTTCGTTTTGCCTATTGGGATTATTTAATTAAAATTGAAATATAAAACAAATTAAGATTTGGGCCATGACTAATTAATTTCCTGATTTGATTTGGAACAATATTAATACAGCACTAATTACTTAATTAGCATGCTTGGTTTTATAGGAGACCATGATGTAGAATATATACAAGTCTTGTCTAGTCCATTAATTAATTTAATAGAAATGATGTTCCATTTTAAATAAGTAGGTGCAGGTCTTTGTAGTGATTGTTTGAATCGAAAAAGTAATGATCTCAATTTACGACCTTCTCACATGCAACCCAACAACAAGAAGTACCTTTCCCTTCATTTGGAGGTTTACCAAAACATGACAAATTTATAAAAATTGGGAAAAGCTGTAGTTTTTCTACGAGAATTTATTAAAAATAAACTAAAGCAAACCATTAAGTTTGAAAAGCCGAGAGGGATTGTGGAACATATCATTTTCATTTTCATTTTAATTATTATTAGGCTGAAATTGGTTGCACATGGCTCATATAATCATATTCTCCCTTCCACCTAAAAGCCTCTCCCCATTTGCATTACTACTATATATATACATGACCTTTTTCCATCCGCTGCATGCATTTGAATATACTGTCCTATATATTTTCAATTCAGAAAAAAAAAAAAAAGTTTTTCTCTATCTATATTATATAATCTCAAAAAGATAAAAGCTCGGTTAATATATATATATATATATATATTTGACAAGCAAGTATTAAGCTGTTTACGTGTATAGATGACTAAAATAATAATTATTTAATTATATCAAAAGGTTTAAATGTTGATATCTATAAAAATGCAAAAATATAAATTGATATATAGATCATATGCAAAATAATATTATCGAATTATTATAATCTAATTAAGCTTACAAGTCAGTGATAGTATAGGAATATTGATAATTATATATATATATATATATATATATATATATATATATATATAATTAATGTCGAGCAATCATATGGTGCAGATTCTTTTCTCTGGTTCTGCAAAAGTTGATGAAAGGCAAGCGTGGTGATAATAATATGAGTGATTTTGTTAGTACAAAATCATGATTAAACCCTGATTTAAGCGATACTTTCACATAATAATTTGGCACATGATGAACTTTTATTAGGATTTGTTATATATATATATAAGTGCAAGCCTGAAATATACTTTTAAATTGTTCAATGCAAGCTCCAATCATCGCCATTAAGCTTTGCCCATCATTGCATATATATATATATATATATATTTTTTTTTTTTCTGCACAACTTATGCTTGAATTTGTTATTATTGAGATATTTGAAAATTGAGGAAGATTGAATGGATAAAAAGAAAAAAAAAAACAAAAACAAAACAATTGCTATAGGATCAAATATTTAGTCTTTTTTTTTTTTTTTTTTGTTGATAGAACACTATATATTAGTAATTTCATCCAATTATTTTTTCAATTGAGATTGAAGCTTAAATTTGCTCATAAATAGTTAAAGAAAATAAATTATTATATATATGCGTAATACTAGATATATATATAATATAAAAATGACATTTATCATTGAGACCTTTGTCCTTCCGTTTGAATAGTTTATTATCGAATTTATGCAACTAACTCTTACGACTTGCATATATTATGTCAGTAATAAATAATAATGATAGGGTATATAATATGATACAAAATGCTAATCAACGATCATTTATTATCAAGTAGAGATTACAAATCATTATTTCGAAGAAACGTACGACAAGATAATAATTTTAAATACCTATTTTACTATTATACTTGAATGTAATATATATATATATATATTAGTGTAAATTCAATACTTTATTTATGTAACATTTGATATGATTTCTTTTTTCTTTTTTTAAAAGGGTAATCATGGTAATGAAAATATTGAGGATGGTGTATTATTATGGTAGACAATCTCCTTAACTAATTACCCTTATTTAAACCGGGATCATGCAACGCCCCATAAACAAGCCCTGCTATTATTATCATTTCTCATCACTTTGATCAACATAAATATCTCCACAAATCAAGAAGACTAATCAAGGAAAAGAAACAGTGGATGTGTTAGAATTGGAGAATATAGATCGATTCAAAAAAAAAAAAAAATCAAAAGCAATCATTAATTCCAATATTTGGTGGACTAATGGAGATGGGCAGCAACGCGAATTCATCAGTAGTCTCAAAAACCAAAAGAAAGCAAAATCAAAAGCAAGACACAGAAGTAAGATTCCTGGGAGTGAGAAGAAGGCCATGGGGGCGATATGCAGCAGAGATAAGAGACCCTTCAACCAAAGAGAGGCATTGGCTGGGCACTTTCGACACAGCGGAGGAGGCTGCCGTAGCCTATGATCGTGCTGCTCGCTCCATCAGAGGATTGAAGGCCCGCACCAACTTTGTTTACTCAGATATGCCACCTGGATCCTCTGTCACCTCCATTATCTCACCAGATGATCATCAACCTCGTCTTAATCATGATCAAGTACCTGCTGCTCTCTTTGCTCCTCCTCCTCCCCATTATAACAATCAAAACCACTTCATGAATATTAGTCACTACGACTGCACATTATTCAATGCTGCTGATAGCTGTGGGTTAGTAGAAGGATGGGTTCAAGGGGCTGCTGCTTCTGCTGGTGGGTCTTTGCAGTCCATTTCTTCTAATTCTGCTGATGATATTCAGCTTCCTCCTCTACCTCCCGATATCACTACCTCCAATTGCTATGGATCGGATGTGGGTCATGGATTTTGGAATGAGAATGGGTTTTTCGGCTTTTCTTCTGCAGCTGAACAAGTTCATGGGCCTCACCCGAATACAGCCACTGGACAGGTTTTGGGCTTTGATTCCAATCAGAATTGCCCATTCTCTGATCATTGTGATATTCATGGGCTTGACTTGGGTTCATCATCTTCCTTCTTTTTCTAACTGGATCCATCCATCACTTAATTATATTATATTATATATAGCTATCTAATATTATAAAATGTAAAATATTTTCTTCTTTGTTTCTTATGGGTTGCCACTTACATGTTCCGTTTTGTAATTTTGGGTGGGCAATAGTGACAGTTGCCGGATTGTCCTGATCAAACAAAAACATACAGTGGAGATGCAAGAGTTATCTTTGCATCTGCTCTTAATTGCTTATCTTTTTCAGTTTTAAAATCAAAGTGTACGCCTTTTAGAAACAATTTTATTGAATTGGCTTTGGTTTATTATTATTTTTATTATTACTTTTTTTTGGGATATTTAAGGTCGAAACGTACGAATGCTGTCTTGGTGCTACAGTGCCAAGAATTTGGTTTGGGCATGGGACCTGTTCTTCAGACTAGCAAGCAGTAGAAATCTGAAATACAGGTGATGTGCTCAAACCCACTAAACAAAACATGGACAATAAATAATACTGGACAACATCTTTTCCCATTTGAAGCTGTAACCTACATTCCAACTACTAAGTACGAGTGCTGCTTAATGTAGTCTCTTCTTTGACATAATTAAAGGGGGAAAAAAAGAGGAAAAAGTAGCGCCAGGAATATAGAATATAGTAAAAGTAGAAACATAAAGTTACATGCAAGATAGGCCCATTCTAAGAATTAGATAAAATCTATGTTTGACTGCCTCTTTGACGCTTTGGTTAATGAAGAACAAATGGACAATAGTAGTAAAACAAGTTAACAATTTGCATTATAACTCAATATCACACCCAGGAATTTGCCGTCCACAGTTGGTAAATTCAACTCCTCTTTTAGTGTCTGCTGCTTGGAGCCTGCTTGAAATTTTTCAGAAAAAAATTTTATATTTTATATTTTTTTTGAGTTTTGAAACTGATTTTGTATAAAAATATGTAAATAGATGATTTTTTTATAAATATATTTGAAAAAAACAGTTTATAAAAAATTTAAAATCAGTTTTTTGAACACTCGACAGTAATCACAAATGCCTCTTTAGTGGTTTTCATTTTTGGAGTTTTTTTCAAGAAAACTCAAGGTAATTTCACAAAAATACCAAAAAAACGGGAGCTGTTTTTATTTTTACAGTCACTCAATGTTTTTTGCCGAAAATAATTTTTTAAAATTACAACAGTATCTAAATCTCAAAATCACCCCCAAAATATGCCCAGACAGTATATTTTCGACATTCCTTTGGGAGGAGATCTTGATTCAATTTTCACCAAAAAAATAACAAAAGAACAAGAACAATTAAAAAAAAATAATTCAATCAAAATTCAAAACGTCACAAAATCTCAAACAAACAGTATGATATACTTTGGGAATATCTCAAGTATACTTTGAAAATTTCTTATGAATACTTCAGGAATATCTTGGGTATACCTTATGGATACTTTGAGTATACTTTAGAAATTATCAAGGAATTCTAGAAAGGATTCTCTGAAAATATCTTACGTATACCTAGGGTATACTTTTTGGAATATTTCGGGTATATCTTGAGAATTCCTTGAGAATTCATGGAAAGAATTCCCTAGTAATACCTTCGGAATACTTTGGTATACCTTTGGAAATTTTATTGGAATATATTAGGTATATATTGGGGATACTTTAGGTATACCTTAGGATATTTCGGTATACCTTTGAGAATTATATGAGAATATTTCTAGTATACTTTGAGGATATTTTAGGTATATTTTTGAGATATTTTTAGTGATTTTCAACAAAAAAAAAAAAAGAATCAACAACACATATTTAAAAGAAAAAATTGAAACAAAAATTGAAGGAACAAAAAAAGAAAAAGAAGAAGAGGTCATTGAAGTTGAAGCAACAACCGATCGTAGTTTTAACCGAAAATCATCTTCTTCCTCCTCCTCCTTAATTGCTAGAATTCCGTCGATTTTGCAAAATAAGTTCAGAGGAGGAACTGAATTGAGGAGAGTAGAAAAATCACATCATTGTTGATTGTTAAGAATGAAAATTCTAATCGTTGCCATTAAGCTGTACCCATCATCGCGCGGAAGCCAGATTACGAAGTTAATGAGCCTGTGGCCTGTGGGTGACATGGCCATGGGTTGAGCCTTGACGAATCACACCGGTTTCCGATGCTGGGTTGGGCTTAGCAGACCATATTGTACGAAGAGTCCATCTATGGCGGGGTTCTACACCCACTTCTTTTCGTTCTTTCTTCTTCCAAATTAAAAATTAATTTTTAATGTTAGCTTTAGTATACAAATTCATTCATAAAGTTTATTGGCTTTCTGAACATTTGGAGAAACCTATCCTACATTTAAACTCGTAAATTATATATATATATATATATATATATAGATGCCACACATTTCAATCAAAATTTGAGTATAGAAAAATATAATTTTTTTTAAAAAAATGAACCATTCATTGTCAGATATTTTTTATGTAAACTTTTTTTAAAAATAATTTCATTAATTCAAACTAATAAAAACTCAAATACAAACCTGCTAAAAATTATATAAGATAAAACAGTAAAAAAATTCAAAGTATTCAAACTAATAGAATAATAAATTGACTCAAAGCTTATTTATTTAAAAATACTACAATGACTAAAATATATATAATTCCAGTTTTATAACACAGTAATATCATAATTTGATTTGATATCTTTGTTAGATTAAATATATTTTATTTATCTGAATCACCTATACAAAAATAAATGTTGTAATAAGACAAAACAAAACTAAATACCGCAATAAAACAACAAAAAACTAAACACCACAATAAGATGATGAAATTACAAAAAATAAATAATCAAAATAAACCTAAATTTATATTCAATAACCATGTATTTTAGAAATAAATTGATATAAAGAGATGCAAATGATTTCTAGTAAAAAATAACAATAAAATTACCTTTCCTTATTTAATGAAAATGGATGGCTAGAGAAAAATAGAGAAAAAAAAAGCTAGAATTTTTATCCAACCCACCATTATGTAAGGGTAAAATAAATTTTTTATACCAAAACTTTGACATTTGCGTCAAAATAGTATCAAATTTTTATGTTGTATTAATTTAATACCACATATTTATAATTTTATTTTATAATGGTATTAAATTTTTGTTTTGTATCAATTTAATATTACATTTTTATAATTTTGTTTTAGATGAAAGTATTTACAATATTTCAGTATAATTTGTCTGATATAAACACTGGAGATACATATGTCATAACACGTTATATGTCATTTCGGATAAAAAATATTATATATTTTAGTCTTTAGATATATGAATTAGTAATGTGATATTTTTATCTGAAATGATATGAGATATGATTTGATACGTGTATTTCCGGTATTTACATTAGACAAGTTCTATAATAAATATTTTAGGTCCTTTCATCTGAAACAAAATTTTAAAAATGTAGTACTAAATTAGTACAAAATAAAATTTTGTTACCATTTTAAAATAATATTATAAAAATATAGTATTAAATTGATATAAAATAAAAATTTGATACTTTGTTTTTAATACCAAAGTTTTAATATAAAAAAATTCATTTTACCTGCTATGTAAACTTGTTAATTATATTTTGAAAGGTTAAAAACCATACTAATGAAATTATAAATATAGGAGGCGGGGGGTTCGAGGAGAGCCTTTGTCCTATTAAAAGTATTGGTGTTCTAAAAAATTAATAAAAAAAAATTTATTTTATTCTAATTAATATTTTAAAATACTAATAAAAAACCAAAAAAAAATTCAATTTTTTCATATTTTAATTTTTAAGACAAATCTTCTCTATAAATGAAATTAAGTTTTTCTACTAATTATTTTTATTTTTTAAAAAAGAAGATAATTATAGATATAAAATTATATTTTGAATCTTGGTAAAAATAACCTTAAAACTTGAGGTGTATAATGGTGTCGAAAAATGCAAATTAAACCCTTATTTTGATTGATTGAATGTTGATGAAGTATATAATTTTTAATAGAAATTGAAAATTACATTCTTAATTTCATAAACGAGAATTTACTCCGTCTTCACAGGGAAAAGGAAGGAATCAAAGTCTGTAACGAAAATTCCGAGAGATTGACTGTTAATTAGCAACTAAACTCCTCCACGTTCAAATCCCATTTATTATTTGTGATGCTTTCCTATAAAATCTGCGCCTTTTTAGTTATATACATGGTATAAGTTGGATAAAAAAAATAGGAAGAAAGTGTAGGCATGTATATCACTTCCATTATACACTAGAAGAAAAATAGGAAAACCAAAGATATTAGTTTGAGCAATAGACGGCAATGGGTTTCAAGGCAGGAGTAAGTTGTGTTCCGTTGTAATTCATAAGGCGATGCTAAATAATTATTAATAGAAAGCAATTGGAAATTATTGCAGGGGCAATGGAGATCAATGATGAGTCGAATGCGGGAGAAGCAGCGATCATTCGCAACAGCCAGCAGCAGTAGCGTGGACTCTGCTGCTCCTCACCATAACAAGTATGCATTGACGGGGGAGTTTGCTCCCATTTATGTATTGGCGGGATTTTTGACGGTCGTAATCGGGTTGGCTATGCATAGTGCAAAGCAGCAGCTGCTTCATTCCCCTCAAGTTTCCATCTCCAAGAAGAGGAGAGAATTGATTGCAGAGGTTGACATTCCTGACACTTGCGTCGCTAATGGTCACCGTTTTCTTTCCAAATCATTCCTCAGGAAGGTTGCTCACATCCAGGATCCTAAACCCACTCTTCCTCATTCATCTTCCTCCCCTTTTCCCAGGTCTGTCTGTCTATTTTTTTTTTTTTCCCTATAAATTTTCCCAAAAACGCACGTCATATATAATATTTTATTCAAATTCAATCCATCACTTATCATTCAAATATTTTATTTACACCTGAAAATTGTCATTGAATTAGTTTAGATTATGAATATTTGATCTAGCAAAAAAACAAAAAGGGGAAGTTCATGTATCCATATATGAATTCAATTAATGAATACATAAATGTCATTGTAATAAAAAAAAAATTATGTTTAGTATAATTTCATTTGAATAAGAAGTAATCAATTAATGTGGATTTGGAAAAAAACTAGTGCAGGTCTCGACAGGCAGAGACGTTGAAGACTGTTGGGGTCAATCCGCGGGATCGTTGAAATATCCATTAACCATGTGCTATTTCTTTTATCTACTTAATTTTGTATTTCTGCATTATATAATAATTAATATGTTTTTTTTTTCAATTAGTTAACTTGCAATGGGGTTAAATTGTTAATATAATTTTATTTTTCACCAAATAGATACATTATTGGACTTTTCATTATTACTCTATTGATTAATACCATATGATCACTCAACTGCTTCTTTAATTTAGTTATCATATTATACTATATATATAAAAATGAGAATAGAGAGAGATTGATAAAGCTACTAAAAAAACTAATAAAATTATATTAGTTAATTGAATTAATTTGGTTATTTAATAATTTATTAGTAATATAATTCTATTAAAATTAGATAATTATATATTATATATAAAGAAATAGATAACTAATATTAAGAAGAAACATTGCCAAGAACATTAGTTTTCTTTTAGAATCCATGGATAGCTCGAGAGAGATTTTAGATTTAATTTTATGTTGGGATTGATTTCTTATACAAGTCAATTAGGATGGCTGCTTTGAGAGTTAACATATTCAGTTCTATTTGTTTTACCTTTGGACTATGTGCGTCCATAGTAATTTATGTTGCCAAATATTTTCTTTATTAAGGTACTGGTAGGATATAAAAAAAAAAATAATTGAAAAAATAATTTGTATATATTAAATAAATTAAAAATTATAATAGGTAAGATAATTAATAGATAAAATAATTTGGTATGGTTTTTTTATATATAATATAATATAAGAGTCAATATAATTAACAACCGTTAGTATTTAAATTAAATATGACTTAATTACATCATATTATAATTATTATAATCACATTATGCTATACATACATAAAAGTGGGAATAGGGAGGACATAAAAATTTATTAAAAAACCAACCGGATTGTATTAGTTAATTTTATCATTTAATCATAATTTAATTTATTAGTGAATAACATTAATAATTCATTAGAAATCCAATTCTATTAGAACTAGATAACTATGGTAACTAATATAAAAATGAAAGAAAAAATAATTTAATAAAAAAAATATTACGAAAGCCGGTAAAAAAATATAATGGATAAGATAATTAGTATATAATAAATAAATTAATAATCATAATAGGTAAGATAATTAATATACTAAATAATCAGGTATAATTTTTTATATATAGAATAATATAATAATCAAATATAATTAATAATCATTCGTATTTAAATTAAATATAATTTAATTACATAATAATTAAAAGTAACTAAAAATTAATTTGTTGTACAATATTATTATTAGTAATTATTTAATAATGATGAATACAATTAATTGAATAACTTAATAAGTAATAAAATGTATTAAAAAAATATGTTATAAGTAATGCATATGTAATAAACAATCAAATTCAAAATGATAAACAATCAAATTTTAAATATATCATCATAATTCACCATGTATAATTTATTATTACTAGAACTGTAAAATACTTATTATCTCTATTTTATATATAACTTTTAATAATAGACAAATTAGTAATTTGATAAAGTTTGAGATAAACATATACTCCTATAATTTATTATGAATAAATTATTACAATAAGATGAAACAAATTAATAAAAAAATATATAAAAACTAAATAGTAATTAATGACGAGTCCAATATCCAATAATCATGTACAAGACACGTTAATGAAAAACTAGGGCTGAACAAGAAAATTTATAAAAAAACCAATATGATTTTATTAGTTAATTAAGTTAATTTTGTCATTTAATAATTTAATTTAATAGTGAATAGTATTAATAATTCATTAATTAGAATTCTAATTCTATTATTACTAGATAACTATATTTTATATATAAAAAATAAAAAAATTAGGAATACACAGTAAAAAAAATAACTAACAACCATATATAGTAAATAATAAATAAGATAATTTATATATAGTAAATAACTAACAACCATAATAGGCAAGATAATTAATAGACCAAATAATTTAGTGTGGTTATCAAATATGATTAACAACCGATATTATTTAAATTAAATGTGACTAAATTATTATTATTATTATTATTATTATTATTATTATTATTATCAAATATGATTAACAATTATTAATATTTAAATTAAATGTGACTAAATTACTACTAGACATTATTATTATTAATGATTATTACCTTTATTTTATATATAGCTTTTAATAATGAATAAATTAGTAATTTGATGAAATTTAATATAAATATACACACCTATAATTAATTAATTATGAATAAAATATCATAATAAAATAAAATAAATAAAAAAATTATATAAAAATTAAATAATAATTAATAACGAGTTCAATATCTAATAATCACATAATTATGTAATAAAAAATGCTAAGTAAACGCTCAATAAATCAGGATTCATTTTTGCAAATGAAAAGAAAAAATTTCGAAAAGCTTATTATTAAATTATATTATTAATTTTATTTCTGAATAAGGATAGCAAATCACCATGTGTCTCGTTTACCAGAAAAGAAAGGGAGATATAGGGACACATGTATTATTGTTGCCACTTGCTTTACACCTGATATATATATATATATATATATAAATTTTTTTCTTTTAAAAAAATATATATGTAGATTGAAAAGATCAAAGTAGAAATCTAAAACATTATTTGATATTGGGAGGCAGTTTTTGTAGATTCTGCAACTGTCTTCCATTTTCAGCTGGTTAATTTTACTCACCTATATATGGCTATGGCTATGGCTATGGAGGTAAGAGTTACTATATATATATATATTAATCCGAATAATTCCTTCGTCTCTCAATCTCTGTGACTACATACATACTTTTCACGTTGATCATGAATTGTGCTATAAAATATTTTTATTAATCCAAATAGTTCTTCATTGGAATTTGCTAATTTAGTCATAAAATCAATTTAAGTTTGATAGATATGTCAGTTAAATCAAATGCATAAATTGTAAATTTGATTCTATTTGGCGAATAAAATCGATCAGGTAAATCATCACTATGTAAAAGTAAAAACTAATATTAATTATATATAGGAACAAATCAAGGGTTTGCAGTAGAATATGTATAATGCAATTGTAAAATGAAGTCTCATTGATTTGGTGTAGGCTTAATTATATTTTTATATAATAAACTAAAGTAAATCATAATCTAAATATAGAAATAAATCTCTTATACCTCTTATTCTAAAAATGGGAATGTTACACATATGTCAAATTTCCGAGGGAAGAAATTAATTTCGTTCCCATTGATAAACAAAAGTCAACTTCCATGGCATAAGTGTAGAGTTGAATATTTCAAGTGTCATTTATTTTTAACTAAAGTAATAATAAATTATCATATTATAATTGATTTCATTTATAGATAAACTCTTGCCAAAATAACATATATATGTAATATTTATATTTTTCTATCTGAGGTATTTATATTTATATTATTTTTAAATGAATATATATCGGGTATGTAGTTATGAATAGTACTAAACGGTTCGAGACATAAATATATATAGATATATATTCATTTTTTTTTTATCTCTGATGAAATTAAGCAAATCCTTTTTGTTAAATATGAAAAAAAAAATATTTAAATAATTAAAGGTCAATTCCTTGGTCGATTCGTGTATTGGATTTGGAGGAGAGGCTGCAAAATTATATATGCCTAGGCCCTAACATTTTCCATACATACAGTAGGTATGTTGATTGATATTATGTTGATAAAAAAAATATACTGTTATTAATATTATGTGGATTGATGCTTACGAATTTGTGATTTCACTGTTATAAAGTTTTTGTTCTAAAGTAGTTGATATTTTACAGCTATCGATAAATATTAATTACTAATTTTTTACTCTAATTTAATAATTGGTAAAAGAAATATTTGTTTTTTTTTTTTAGAAATGTATAATAAAAATAATTACAATCTTAAATCATATTTATTTATTTATAACAAAAGAATCGTCAATTTTTATGTGATTCGATTGATGATGCAATTTTGAGTATGGCCAACACAGACTGAGTAATAGCAATTATCAGATATTAATTAATTGGAGTTGCTGGAAATTAGAGTCAGGGAAAGAGCTTTTTTTTAGAAATTCTCAATTTTCTTACCATAAAAATACGTGAGATATATTTTGATCTAAATGAAAGATTTATATGTATATGTCTCACCATGAATGATTAGATTGAGGAGTTTGAAATTTTTTTCTCTAATTTCTCATTGTTAAGATACTAATTATACAATATTGTTGCCATAGAGGAAAAATAGTTAATTATATATATAACAGTTTTATTTTGAAAATATGCTAGTTTAATTCAGACTTACGGAGAATGCAGGAAGTTGTCCTGGATTAATTCGACAATCAGCGTCGTAAAAAGAAGAAATAACAACAAACTGGCAAGCTAAGAATTTCTAAATTAAACCAAACTAATTATATAATGATATGAATGAATAAAAATGAAATAATTAACTATATATAATTAGTCAGAATTTATCTTAAAACGAAGATAGACTGTAGCAAATGTTAATATTAATTAAATGGTTGGTCAGCGATTCCAGAGGGCATAAGTCAGGAAGAGCAAATGGCAGCACGGATCTAGAGAGAAAGGTGAAGGAAAGAAGTTGGCAGAGAAGACGAAGGAGAGGGATATGGAAATGGATGGAGAAGAAGACAACAACCAAATCCAAGAAGAAAATAACCATAATACTAAGCTGAAAGAACGAAAGATATCATGGGCAAAGCTGCGTCGAGTGGACTCCTTCAATTTGGAGGCAGGCAGAGTTTCCACCACGTCTCATGCCCACTCCTCTAATAAGGTACTGCTATAACTTTGTCTTTTACTTTCTGATCAGATTGAATTAGTTTGTTAATCATCATCATATAATGGTAATTAATTAAGTTAGTTAAAATAAAAAAAAAAATATTCGGAGCACTGCAGATGGATTGGAAGAGCACCTTGAGTTTGGCATTTCAGAGCATCGGAGTGGTGTATGGGGACATTGGAACTTCACCACTTTACGTATATTCAAGCTCTTTCCCTGGCAAAATCAATGAAAAAGATGACATTCTTGGGGTCTTATCTCTTATCATTTACACCATACTGCTGGTGCCGCTCATCAAGTACGTCTTCATCGTGTTGCATGCCAACGACAATGGCAATGGTGAATATATTTTTTTTCCAGTTTATAATTTCTTCATGATCTGGAATATCTGGAATGTATAATTGAATTATCTTAATTAGGGGGGAACTTTGCACTGTATTCAAAGCTAACGAGATATGCAAAAGTAGGCTTAATCCCAAATGACCAGCCTGAAGACAGGCAGCTTTCCAACTACAGCCTCCAAATTCCATCCAAACGCTTGAAACGAGCTGAGATGGTTAAATTCAAGCTCGAGAAGAGTAAAACAATCCATGTTTTACTTTTTCTCATTACCATCCTTGGTACTTCCATGGTCATGGGTGATGGCATTCTTACTCCTTGCATTTCAGGTTTCTCAACATTCCCTCCCCTTTTTATTTTTTTGTTTAAATAGATCTTTAATTTCCAAACCCTTGCCTATTTTATGTTGAAGAGATTACAATTCCTGTGTTAGGATAGAAGGCCTAATCCTAATTCATGTAAATAATTAAGGACATGAAACCCTAATCAATTCATTATTTTCTTTCGGCGCAGTTCTTTCAGCCGTGAGCGGGATCAAGTCCCTTGGCCAAAATGCCGTTGTTGGAATTTCGATAGCTATCTTGATTTTGCTCTTCTCTGTTCAACGATTTGGCACTGACAAAGTGGGATTCTCCTTTGCTCCAATTATTTTCCTATGGTTTACCTTCATCGGCGGCATAGGTCTTTTCAATTTGTTTAAACATGATGTGGGTGTATTACGTGCTTTAAATCCAAAATATATAGTTGATTATTTCAGAAGAAATGGGAAGCAAGGATGGATTTCACTCGGTGGGGTTGTCCTGTGCATTACAGGTTAAAAAAAATATCACAATAAAATATTATATCTGGAGGATATTTGGATTTTTACCTTTAATTTCTTTCTTGTTTAATTAATCGTTACAGGAACTGAAGCTATGTTCGCTGATCTCGGTCACTTCAGCGTCAGAGCAATCCAAGTAAGTATAATCACCTCTCAGTTTCAGATATACCGGCTTGTTTTGGAGCTCTGATACTTAAAGAGTTTTGAGACTTAATTAGATTTTCTGCTGTAAAAATCCTAGGTTTGTTGAGTTGTTCAAGGTATGGTTGCTGTAATTGTTTGTTTTAGTTGGTGTATTTGGTGTCGACATGGGTTTTTGGCTTTGTATTTCCTGCTGTCTGAGCAGAGATTGAGTAGCAAAGAGTGGAGTGAGTTTGGAGAGGAGAAGTGCAAGAGTTGTGCGACTGTTTTATGAAGAAAAATGCAGAAGAAATAAGAGGAAAAAGGTCTAATGTTTTGGAATGAAAATTCTGTTGTCTTGCAGCTAATTCCACAGAGAATTGCTGTTTTCTTGTTTGTGTTTATGTCAATTGTCGAGTGTTTGGTTGTTTCCTCTTTTCCATCTTCAACTGCTAGTTTGAAATAATATTTTGCTAATTAAAAATTACAAATTATAAACTGATGAAATTTGGATGCAGATTAGTTTTACGGGCATCGTGATGCCTGCTATCCTATCTGCATATGTGGGGCAAGCAGCATACCTAACCAAATTCCCGGAACATGTTTCTGATACTTTCTACAAATCAGTACCAGGTAGCTCACTGTTGCCTAATGGACAAAAAGAAAAGAAAAACAATTATCTCAAATTGCTCCTTGTCAGGTCTTTCTGAAAGCAAAACAACAGAGACTAGTAACAGATATTTTATGCTATGCAGGTCCGTTGTATTGGCCAACATTTGTTGTAGCTGTAGCAGCTGCAGTTATTGCTAGTCAAGCCATGATATCAGGAGCATTTCAAATCATCTCTCAGTCCTTGCGTCTTGGTTGCTTTCCCAGAGTAAAGGTTGTCCACACTTCTTTTAAATATTCAGGTCAAGTGTACATACCCGAGGTCAACTATCTCTTTATGATTGCCTGTGTTTTAGTCACTTGGGGATTCAAGACTACTGAAAGGATCGGCCATGCATATGGTGAGCTCAACACTAGCTTCTCTGTGGTCTATTAATTTATGGCAAACATTTTCGACTAAGAAATTGTATATTTTTACTAAATGCCTGCATGCAGGAATTGCTGTCGTTTCTGATATGGTAATCACGACTAATATGGTTACACTTATAATGCTGGTTGTGTGGAAGAAAAGTGTATGGTGGATTCTTGTTTTCTATCTAGGATTTTTTTCTGTGGAAAGTGTGTATGTGTCAGCCGTCTACTACAAATTCAAAGACGGTGGTTACCTTCCACTGACATTCACATTTTTTCTAATGACAATTATGGGAATATGGCATTATGTACACAAAGAAAAGTACATTTATGAGCTCAGAAACAAGGTGCCCAGCGAATATATAAGAGATTTGGCTGCAAACCAAGCTATAAACAGACTGCCAGGAATAGGACTTCTTTACTCTGAACTTGTACAGGGTATTCCTCCGATATTCCCTCATTTCATAGCCCACATACCATCGGTGCATTCAGTTCTAGTGTTTGTTTCGATTAAGTCTATATCAATAAGTAGAGTAGAACCGGAGGAGAGGTTCCTGTTCCGACAAGTAGAGCCACCAGAGTACCGGATGTTCCGTTGTGTTGTAAGGTATGGATACCAAGATGCATTTGAAGAGACTGGCGAGTTTGAGCGCCAGTTGGTGGAAGGCCTGAAAGAATTCATCCGCCAAGAACACTTTATTCGTGAAGGAGGTAACAATGAATCAGTAGCTGAAGCAAGAGAGGAGTCGGAACAGCAGGCTAATCCATCACAGGTTTCATCAGCTTCAATCCAGTCTCTCCATTCTTCTCATCGAATTTCTTCAGGTTCCATCAGGTCAAACCATAATAAAATCACATGTGCCCCAGTCCTGGGGAGTGCTGAAGAAGAAATGCAATTTGTGCAGAAGGCAATGGAGAAAGGTGTGGTATATCTACTGGGAGAAGCAGAAGTGGTGGCGGAACCCAACACATCATTGCTTAAGAAGTTTGTGGTCAACTATGCATATACTTTCCTCAAGAAAAACTTCAGACAAGGGGACGAAATTTTTTCAATCCCAAAAACCAGGCTTCTCAGGGTTGGAATGACATATGAAATATGATTTGTTTTTATTCATGCTTTCTACTCGTGTAATTCTGTTGCTGCTCAAATATTGTGAATCAAGGAAAGATTAATAGAACTGACATGTTCTCTTTTCTTCATGCTGTGTGCTTGTATAATTCTATGGCTTCTCAAATATTGAGTCAGGAAGATTAATAGAACTGATATCATATGTTCTCATTTCAGGATATATATGGTTACATGTCTTAGAAATTGTTGAATTTCTTTCTGTGAATTAATTTTTGCACATTATCAGGGTAGTTGAACTCATTCAAGGGCATAAGAAGTAAAGGACAATTGGAAGATGACAAGCAACATAATCCAAAAAATGGTGATGGGAATCCAGGTGGACCGTAAGAAAATAATTTGTAAAGGCGGCTCAACTTGTCTCTTCACTCGGATCCTCTTCTCTGTCCTTTTACATTTGTCTCTCACCCTTTTGTTCATATTAGTATCTAATCTCATCCTCAACTAATTCTCTATCTTAAGACATTAACTGCTAACAGCCTTATAAAGATTTTCATGCCACAGTCATTTGGCAGTAACCTCAGGTTTGACCTGGTTTATAGCATCCATCTCATTTGTCTCCAGGACTGTGAGGTTGCAGCTAATTTCCTCTGTGTATCATGAATTTAAAAATAAGGGTTGCTTTTATAAGCAATTTCTGTTATTTTAAAGGGTGTTTTTTTTTCAAGAGCTGGAGACTTGATCTTCCCTAGCATACTATAGGACAAACAGACATAACTTATCATGTATGTTGATTGAGGCTTTAAAAATAACATCTGATACAAAGAAGTTGCTCTCAAGGAAATTCCATTTCAAGTTTTAATATCTGTAGATGGACCAAGGTCTTTGATTGAGGCTGGTTTGGAATTTCTTTCTTATTTTTGTCAGATAGCCAAACATCAATTTTCTCTCAGCTTATATTATTAGCTCTCTTCCTACCAACATGGTTGAAGATTGTAAGAATCCCCTTTTTTTTTCAAAAAGAAAATGTCAAACTTTGTTCAGGAATTTGAAGATGATGATCAGCTCCAAGGCACCATCATCTCACAGCCAACCAATGGCAGTCCTAATCCTACCGAAAATGGTGTTGATGGCTCAATCCCTACCAACTCTACGAGCACTAAAAAGAAAAGAAATCTTCCAGGGAATCCAGGCAAGCAAACAGCTTGAATATGTTTCTCTCATTTCCATATGAAGTGACAACTTATTTAAGTGCTTTCAGAAGCATCCTAATTACATCTTATAGCAGATTTATGGGCTTGTCAAAATATATTATATCTTCAAATACTTAGACATCATGCACGCCTACTAGTTATTAGTTAATGGGGAAAAGTAATGAAAGATTCCAAATTGATGTTCTATTTTGAATGCATGTTTAAACAGACCCAGATGCTGAGGTTGTAGTACTCTCTCCAAGGACTTTAATGGCTACAAATAGATACATTTGCGAGGTATGCCATAAAGGATTCCAGAGAGATCAGAATCTGCAGCTCCATAGGAGGGGGCATAACTTGCCCTGGAAGCTTAAACAAAGGCCAAATACACAGGTTAAGAAGAGAGTGTATGTCTGCCCTGAGGCAACTTGTGTGCATCATAACCCAAGTAGAGCTTTAGGTGACTTAACAGGCATAAAGAAGCATTTCTGCAGAAAACATGGAGAAAAGAGATGGAAGTGCGACAAATGCTCCAAGCGTTATGCTGTTCAATCAGACTGGAAAGCACACACCAAGATTTGTGGCACCCGAGAATATCGATGCGATTGTGGTACAATTTTCTCAAGGTCAAAATTACTTTCATTTACTTTTTTTTATTATTATTTATATTTAACCTTTTCATCCAGTGAATTTCACTTTGCACAACTACAACGATATCGATTTTTATGTAGAAAGGATAGCTTTGTAACACATAGAGCCTTCTGCGATGCATTGGCAGAGGAGAATTACAAAGCAAATCAGAATCTTGGCGACACAGGAGGAATATTGCAGAGCCAGATGCAAGAGCTGTTCACTTCATCGATGCCCACCACAGACGACTCAAGGAAAAGCTCAATGATGAATCTAACAATGTCTAATAAGAATATTGACAGTTCGCTGGGACCATTATCCTTGAACTCAGCAGGGATAATTGTGTCAAGTAATTATAATCCAATACTTAATTCCAGAACTTCACTGGTATCTTTTAGCAGTGCAGATGGATCCAATGTTTCTCCTATGGCCATCAGCTCTGCTTATACCTCCGCAACAGCACTTTTACAGAAAGCAGCAGAAATGGGTGCCAAGATCAGTGATAATTCTATTGCTCCAATTCTCCTCAGAGGATTTAGTGGATACTCAAGTAGCAGCATGAACTCATCCGGGTCAGCCCGGGAAAGTTCTTCGGTAATTGGCAGCAACATAAGGTCAGCTGCCGCAAACATGCATAGCTTATATGTAGGAGACACGGGCACAGTTGAGAAGAACATGGATGCAGGTTATCCTAGAAGCACTTGTACCATTTCACAAACTGAATTGTTCGAGTCTGCACTAAGTACGCGCTTTGAAAATGGAAATGCCGGTAACAGTCTGGAAGGAGATGTATACGCAGAAGGAGGCCAAAAAATGACTCTTGATTTCCTGGGGGTGGAACCAACTGCACATTCAACTATGGGGAAGAAACGAAGCTATGAAGGCAACCTTATGGGGATAGGATACTCAAACACTCATCAAATTTCGCACAATTTGCAGTCTGAATGGTAAACAAGGAGAACAATGGCGCGCGCGCACATCCATAGTTGCATCTCTTTCTTAGAAATTAGACCTCCCTAATTTCAGTCTTTCATTAACAGAAGCCAATGAAATATGCACTCGACTAAACTTTTGCAATATCCTATCTGTTAGTTTGCAGACCACCATCTATTGTCTAATTCAGCAGAAAACTTACTTCCATGATTAGAATTGAATGCAGATGCATGATATGATAAGCAGGAAAAGCAATTTTAATAACAATCAGAAATTAAATCAGCAATATAAAAGAATCAACATTGAGAACGAAATCAAACGCAAAATGGAACAGGCCATCCACCCACCAAAAAGCAATTCGGGCTTCTCACCCTCCAAAAAGAGGAAGTAGCTCGCTCTGTTCAAGTATCTCTCCTACAGTAAGACATTAATTAGAGCTTAACATAACAAACAAAAGGTTTTATATACACACTGCTAAAATTATTGAATCAACCAATAAATATTAACAGCCAACTAAATTTCCAGAAAAATGAACACATAAGAACACAACATTACCAAATTCTCAGTCGAAGGCAGTTTAATTTACAATATGCAACCCTTCATATGTAAGCACTCACAAGCATTCCTTTCTGTATTAAATATATTAGATGTTTATAGTAACTTTCGATCTTTCCAGTTGAATGCGATGTCATAGGCTCCAACCAGCTCAGTTAAACAAACATCAGATTAGCTTTGAGATGATTTCTCCGTAATTTACATCATTCAACCAACTTTAGTGATCTCAGGAATTTTCTCTCTCTGTTAAACTATGCTCCAGCTCAAATTCAGCAGCCGACATATGTATATCAGGTGTAATCTCCCAGTTGGCTTTGTGATCCCAATTAGTGTGTATTGGTTGGGTCCTACACCTCTCCAGTCCACCAACACTATCAATATGGCTTTGTATTTCTTCGAAATCCTCATACGCAACAGCTTGGCGTTTTCCCACTTCTACGTCAAAACTCCTTTTTGGCATCTCCGGGCTCAAAGAATGCCCCAGTGTCACTGCAGTGGAATAAACTGCAGATGAATCTACTTTGACCTTTGCCCTGAAACTGTTTTTTGATTTGGGAATTTTTGAGAAGAAAATGTCCATGATATTGCGCACACAACCAAGGTTATAAGGATTCATCTTTCCATCATACCGATATCGGAAATTCTCATAAGTTGTCTGCACAGGCAATTAAAGGCTTATAAATAATCGTGGGATAAAAAAATGAAAACGAAAAAGAGCAAGATGGTAAAGAGAGAACCTGATTGGTGCATATCAAGTACAGATGAAATGCAGTGAGGCCTCCAACAAACCAAGCACATATGAATGTGTACAATATCAGAATTCCTGAAAATGGGGACTTCAAAAAAGCCCTCCAGAGATTACAATCATAATTGTCCATTATCTTCTTGATATTCATCCAGCAGATAGCAAAAACATAAAGGCAGAGCAGAGTTGTAGACGACACAAACATGAAGAAAAATCTGTAGTTTCTCTGTTAATAGAACACTTCCGCCCATTAAGCCAATAGAAGGTAAGATGTCATTTAAAACAAAAACCTTCAAAATATGAACAGAGAAGCTCGTGAAAGGTGACAGCACTGTAGTATCCAAACAAAACATCAGGACATTAATCACACAATGAGACTTTTAAATTTAGATTAACAAAAAATGCTATCCATCACATGGTGAGGAATTAGCCAGTTACAATCATCCCCATTTTTCTGTCAACCCAACTGCTTTGATTCTTTGAACTAGCAACTTTGCCCTAAAATCCACACAGCAAACTATTTCAAATACAAAATCAAGGGATACACAGATGGTTTGGGAAACAAGCAATTATTTTATCTTGTGCACCACTGTCCCCCACACACCAACATAAAAAAAATAAAAGAAAATCTCAAAAAGTAGAAGTGAACTCCTAGGCATGTAATTTACTAGTAGTAAATGTACAGTACAAGTTGAAGAATAGCTTAACAATATTAAGGGTTTAGGTTTAGAGCTACATGGTCAAGTGAAGTGTGTATTTAACCTGTTTCCTTTCTTCCATTATTTGGGCAAATACTTCCTACTATTCTTCCGCTTCTCTTATGTTTTTAATTTTTTTCAATTCATTATCAGGCAACTACTTTCTAGAAAAGCTAATATATAGATACCAATGATCACCCCATGAGATACCAGATCAAACTGAAGCATATCCATTCACACTTGTATATATTCCAATCAAGTATCTGAAGCCATTTAATTTGGAATAATTAGTAAGTGCTAGACAGCATATCAGACTGGAATCACACTTGTCCCAAAGAACCAGGAAAAGCTTGTAGACAGCTTCAAACAATCAGTATGCAGGGCACCTGAAAAGATTTTTTGAAGAGGCAATACCCAAAATCAAGACACATATAAAAAGATGCGCTTTCAAGCAGGGGCATACCTTTCCAATACATTGACCCACCCATGGGCAATGGTGATCAAAACGCTCAACACAATTGTTACATATAGAGCAATGAGAGCATCGTGGTGGGCGATATAACATGCATGTTTGGCAGTATTTGACCTTGACTATAATCCCATTAACTACAACATCTTTTGTGGGAGGGATAGGATAACTGCCTTGGATCCCTGGCCAATCAGTAGATATACCTGAGCTATCATCTTCAGGAGGATAGAGATTACGAGGAATGATTCCAGGATCTTGTGAGGACGTAAGGAAGAGAAGAATCATAACCTGAATCAGTTGCAAGCCAATGACAAAACCTTAGCATACTGACATACAAAATTACTGGAGTCTGTACTGAAGGCTACAGAAATAAAAAGTCTTTCTTTGAACACCAGATTGTGACATAATCTAAAATCTCTTGCTTCCCTAGGCATAAATTAGAAAAAAAAAAAGAAATTATTGTCTTCGGGGAAATCGATTAGAGTAAATTTTATGTTTATTCTATTACTATTAGTATATTGCCTTCAACTACTTTTATCAATATCTTTCAGTACAAATTTGGTGAATCTGGGATTGTGGACATATATGAAAATGTTTGCATTTTTTCATTTACTTTTGTGTTTGAGCTTTATTTTTTAATACAAATAATTAAGTCGGGCCAATATATACTTTAACAAAAGTTGCATTTGCCAGTCAGTAAAGTAGGAATAACTCACATATACTGTGAAAACGGCACATATAACTAAAATAATATTGCCAATGAGAGGCTGAAATTCACTGATGATCTCATGAGAAATGAAAGTACAGAACAAGATTACTGGAGTCACCACTAGGAACACCGTAAGGAAAAGTGACCTCACATCCGGACCAAAAACAAGTCTACCCCCACAGCAGAATATCTGCAGAAGAATTAGATGAAAAAGTCAGCTGCTTGGTTATGCAGTAACATAAATACACAACACTCGTAATAGACCTAAATAGTAAATAAGAAGAGAATATTAATTGGAAACATACCCACTGCTCGATCCAAAAGAAAGAAAAAGAATAACATGCATGATCAAATGATCCTCACATGAAAGAGGAACAGCAATGTAGGAAACACAAAATGAAAAAAAGACACGAGGTTCAAATGCTATCGAATTATCTTCAACCAATAAATGAAGTGAAGACAACTACACCAGTGTTAAGCAAGGACCGCTAATTAAAAGATACGTCAAGGTATCCATTCTTGCTTTCGTGTTATCTAGGATTAATGAGTGTAAAGACAGTAGATTTGGGATGAAGAAGCCTATTGCCACCAAAAACTTATATTAAAATGTTCATGGATGATGGCATCTATGTAATAAAGTTGGGATTGGAGATCCAAAACATAAACTAGCTGAAATTAGCAGCTTCCTCTTTTGAATAGGAGAGGAAATCCTCTCAAAATGGTAATATGTTGACCAAAGAATTTCCGTGACGGCATTAATGTTAGCATATATGTTGGCCAGAGGCCTAATGGAAACAAAAACATCAAAGTCAAAGGTGCAAACATAAAGAAAGAGTACAAACACATAAAAACATACACGTATCAGGAAAATGAGAGAGAATGAGAAAATGAAAGCGAAATGATTATGTATTTAAATGCAAATAAAAAGGAGAGGAAGAGAAAGAACGGAGCATACATTGTTGCCTTTCCAAGTTTGGTAAACTCGAAGCTCGGGACCACTGCTGGCAATGATTCGACGGTTAGAATCGGAGAAATGACGATGAGGATGATGATGATGATGATGATGAGAGGGTGACATTGGAGCAGTGTACATGTTTCCCTTAACTTTATCAGCAGTCACCATGATTTGATTGGATATTTTCTTCAACTTTCACCAGATCTCCTCTTTCATGTACCAAGCAGCACATGCATTTCTGAAGAGCTCATGAAGCGATTTCCCAAAGTACAAGGGCGGGGAAAAGGAGGGCCGAATCCTGAGATTTCACCGTCGCACAATTTCCTTGTGGAACAGAATATAGAAGAGGAAAGTGCGAACGGAACGGTGATTTTGGGATACCTGAGAGAAGGAAAGGGGGAAGGGAAGAAAGATAACAACGAAGAGATTTCTTTGTTTTCTTGTGTTTTCTTTTTGAGATATCGCCGTTTTTCGCGATGAAGTGAGTTAGGAATCCAGCTTAATTTGTTTCTTAATTATAAACTCCGTCTCTGCGTAATTGAGTGGTTAAATCGTAATATATATGTTTTAACATTGCCGTTAAAACGGAGCTCAACCTTTCATCAGTCTTCCCCTCTTCTCCGGTTCTCCCCACCATCAGCGCCATTTTACTCTTATATGCCTCCTGTCCGCGTTCTCTTTTTTATCGACTTTTCTTTTTTTTTTTCTGCTGGACTCAATCAATTTGTTTTGTTATGATAATTTACTAATACATGGTTGAAAGGACTAATTACTCCTTTCATTTTTTTTTTAAATACATCCAAAAATTTATCAAATTTAATTAAATATATTAGTTAATCATTTTCGTTACATTTTAATTAGAATATTCAGTTAGTCAACTAAAATATTTTATTAGTCAACTAAAAAATACAAAAAATTATTTTTATTTATTTTTTGATAATTTGACATTTTATTAATTTAAAAAATACAATGACAAATTTAATATTTTGGTATAAGTTGATAACACTATATTTTTTTAATATAAAATTTGACATTTTATTGATATGTAATGGAAAAAATTAATTAAATGACTATATAGTATATTAAACCAAATATGAAAAACTTTATAATATATTTCTAAAAATGGAAAGACCAACTAGTATATTTATAGGTTATTATAATTTATCCTTTTTTAATATGGACTCAATCATTTTTTTAGAAATGGGGATTGAAATTTGAAAAAAGGGAACAAATTTTATATTTTATATTTTTTTGAATTTTAAAAATTGATTTTAATAGTAGAAATTTTTTGAAATGCATATTTGGAAAAAAACAATTTATAAAAAATTAAAAAAATTCAAAATTTATTTTTCGAATACTCAGCAGCAATTTCAAACACTCTCTCAATTAATTTGTTTATTAAAGTACTTATTGCTATTTATCTTCTCTCTCAAATAATAACTGAAAGAAACAATAAATTTGACCTATTATCTTTTTATGTGAATCAAATTAATAGGTAATTACTTTCAAAAAAAATTAATAGGTAATTTTTTATTTAAATTTATTTTATTTTTTTATATTTCTATAAAAAATTTTATTTACTATTAGTTTAATTGTAAGTAAAAATAAAAAAAAATAGAATTCCTTAAAATAAACTATAATGGATTGATTTTAATTTAAAAATTATGTAATTATTTTAATATTTTAAATCAATCTTTTATTAAATCAGAATTTCGTATATCAAATTTACTACGTTGCAAATGTAAGATAACAGCTATTATATATATATATATATATATATATATATATATATATATATATATATATTAGGAAAAATTACTAAGCATCTTCAGATATTTGGTATAATACACACTAGTATTCTATGTTTAAAAATATATAATTTATTCTATATATTTTATCTTTGTCAAAACATATAATCCTTCTATTAAATTTTAATCGTTAGTTATAAAAAATACTTTTTTTATTTATAGGATATTATTATAATATGTCAAATTTTAAAAAAGTGCTAGTGTAATATATCAAATTTGCAATAAATACTAGTACATTAGGTCAAACTTCATTGATAAATAATAATTTTTTATTTGTCATTTCACTATAATATAAAATATTTTTAACAAAAAATTTAACAAAATAACGTATTAATATAATATAATAAAACATAAGAAACAATATTAATGTAATATATAGTAATTTTTTGTATAATAATGGAAAATTTAACAAAAGAATACATTAATCTAATATAAAAAAATATAAGGGATAGATTATATAATTTTTAAATATTATAAAATATTAATGTAATATATTAAATTTGATGGGATAAATAGTAATTTTATGTATATATTATATGATGCATGGTTGAACTTCCTAGAAAAATATGTTTTGGTCGGACCATATTTTTTGTGTTGGCATGACATAATTTTTGTCATCAAAATGCAATATACATTATGGAGTATCTTTTTATTTTATTAAATTTAGTTAAGTGATTATAAATAATTAATGGATAATATATATATTCATTTAATACATCATTCTATTGTGTTTATCACTTTATTGTTATAAAGAACCACATTTGTAAAATTTATGTAGAAAAGTTTTAGCTTAAATTTTGAAATTGTCAATCTAAATTTTATATTAAAAAAATAAATGATTACAGTGAATTAACTAAATTTGCTTTGCTGTAAATAAATTAACTTTTTTTCTTTTGAAAACTAAATAAATTAACTAAAATCAATATGTATGTATTGGAATGAAGAGTTTTTCCTTATGGTTCTATAATGAAGAGTTTTTTTGTGAAAAAAAAAAAATTACATATGCGATAGATAGATCGGATTAAGTATATCTCAAGTCTATAGATAAATCTACTGCGCGTAAATTGGAGATTTTAGCTATTGAAACCAATCAAAGAGTTTTAAATAGAATATTTTATTTGCTTGGCGGATAAAAATTAAATTCTAAAAAAGCCAAAAAAAAAAAAAATCAAAGTTCTAAATGAATTTAATAATTTGGGAAATTTATGCGTTCTACTAAAAGCGGAAAATTTTTTTCAATTATACCGGCAAAAATTAAGTGTTTTCAATTTCATTTTTTACATTTTTATTTTTACCAATTTTTTATTTTTTTTCAAATATTAGATTTTACTGTGTATTTAACATATTTTTCATTTAATTAGGACAGAAAATGATTATTTTTTACATTTTAAACATATATTAATAATTCATTAACTTGCATGATTATTATTAATCTTTATGCATTTATTTATTTATTTTTAATCATTACTTAATTAGTAAAAATATGTAAAATTGAATTTAATTAACCAAAGTAAACCTTGAACAAATATTAATTGCAAAAAAAAAAAAGTAAACTTGTATTTAATTAACTTAATTAAGATTATTTATTTTAGTAAATCTTTTGTAGATTTTTTGTAATTTTTAGTTGAAATATTAACTTGATTTAGGGTAAACTTTGAATAAAGCTTAGATAAATTTTAAATAATTCTTGGGTAAATTTTATATAACTTCAACTTTGATTAATTTTGTTGTAAATATTAGGTAAATTTTGGATATAATTTGAGTAAATCTTTGATAAACTTTTTATAACTTCATTTTTCATTAAATTTGTAATAAATATTGGGTAAATCTTAGTAAACTTTGGGTAAATTTTGGATAAATCTTGAGTAAATTTTGGATAAATCTTGAAAATTTTTTGAGTAAACTTTGTGTAATTTTAATTTTTATGAATTTTCTGGTAAATATTGGGTATAATTTGAATAAACTTTAAGTAAATATTTGATAAACATTATGTAATTTTAATTTTCATTAATTTATGGTAAACCTTAGGTAAATGTCAGGTAAATCTTAGATAAATCTCGAGTAAATCTCTGGCCATCAATTATCTTTATGCATGCATTTATTAATTATTATTTAATTAAATTAATTAGCAAAAGAAATATATAAATTTATATTTAATTAGTTTAATTATCAAAATAAACTTTAATTACCAAATATAATATGAAAATTTGTATTTAATTAATTTAATTAAGATTATTTACTTTGATAAATTTTTTTGCTAAATCTTTAGTGAATTTTGGGTAAATTTTTGAACAAACCTTTTGTAAACATTGAGTATTTATTTAGTAAACATTTAGTAAATATTTGGTAAATTTTATAATAAATATTTGGTAAATCTCTGATAAAATTTGGATAAACCTTGGGTAAATGTTAGTAAATATTGAATAAATCTTGTGTAACTTCAACTTTCATTAATTTTTTTATAAAAATTGGATATTACTTGAGTAAACTATAAGTAAATCTTTGATAAATTTTTTTGTAACTTCAATTTTTATTAATTTTATGATAAATTTTGGGTAAATATTTGGTAAATCTTGGATAAATATTGAATAAATATTGTGTAATTTCAATTTTTATTAATTTTTTTTAAATTATAGTTTATAATTTGAGTAAATCTTATAAGTAAATTTTTGATAAATCTTTTTTAACTTCAATTTTTGTTAATTTTGTGGTAAACTTTAGGTAAATTTCAAGTAAATATCGGGTAAATTTTGGGTAATTATTGGATAAATTTTGATAAATCTTGAATAAACTATGTGTAACTTCAATTTTTATTAATTCTTTTATAAATATTTGGTATAATTTGAGTAAATTTTAAAGAAATCTTTAATACACATTTTGTAAGTGAAATTTTTATTAATTTTGTGATAAACTTAGAATAATTTTTTGATAACTATTTATATAACTTCTAACTTTTATTAATTTTTCGATAAACGTTAGTTAAATATTGAATATAACTTAAATAAATTTTAAATAATTAATTTTTATTAATTTTACACTAAACTTCAAATAAATCTTAATTTTTGATATTTTTATAAATATTCTAAGAATTTAAGCCATGAAAAAAATATTAAAGCGCGTGATATTTTTAAAAAAAACTTAGGAATAATATTTTTATAAATATATTAGCATTTTTTTCCATTCTAAAATTTTCTAATAATTTCATATATAATCCAATTAAAAAAAGTGAAGCTCAGAACAGCCTGTCAACCTACCTACTGCAGAGCAGCGTTCACTTAAGAGTTTTTGGAGACAGAAAGAGGCGAAGAAATGGAGCCGCCTCATCCTTACGTGCCGAGAGATCTCAAACTTCCGGATTTCGTGCCTGTGGCCCTCTCTCAGTCCACCATTGTCGGCATCTATGGAATCGCTTCCCTGCTTGTCGTCCTTCTCGTCTGGATCCTTTCTGGTTTATTCTCTTTTCCTTCCCTTTTCTGTTTATTTCAAGTCTCTCATTTTCACTGTGCTTGCCAATGAATCCCTTTCTCATAACCTCCACCTATGACTAAATGCTTATAGATCCAATTTCTGGTTCAACTCTATTGTTTTACTTTATCTGTTTTAGGTATTCCATGAGATTGCATAGTTTTAGCTACTGTTTGCCCATTTTGATTTCACCATTAGCATTTGAATCTTCAGGTTAATGTTAAACTCTGTGTTCGGTCTCTGTTTCCTTCATCGTCACAGATCCATTCACTATTTGTACTTCCATTTTCAAATGCTGCTTGTGCTACCAAATGAAGCAACATAAAATAAGAGACTAGTTAGTTGTGAGGGCTTTTAACTTGGTGCCTTTGAAGTCCCTTGTTAATTCGCATACAACCTGTTATCGGTTGCAGGTTTACACTTTTGGATGGCACATATGGTGTTTGGTTTTTGATCCTAGCGGCTAGTATGCAGCTAGAACCACCCATCCTGTGAAATAAGTGGCTATATGTGAGATGTTAAACTGAGCAGTTTGATGAAATTAAATAAACAAGAAACCAACACTTGATAGTTGGAATTCTACATCTATTTCTCACATTTGTATTCATAATAATCAAGATATTAGAGCATTCCGGCTCCCTATTCACTATCTATTAAATTATAAAAAATCCACTCTCTATTTTAGTTCGTCTTGAAAATTATACACACTCACTCCATATTTTAATTTTTTATTAATAAAACTATGTAGAAAAAAAATGAAGAGAGAGTAAGAGATAAGAAAGAGAAAGAAAAAGAAAAAGAGAAAAAAATAAAAAATTGTTAAGAGACATTTAAGAGCTAATTTTCACTCTCTATATTTGAGTAAGGGGAATGTAAATTTTAGTAAATAAAATAAGTAAAGAGAAAAATATAGAAGCTGTTGGAGATGCTATTAGGGGATGTTTGGGAATGCTGTTGAGTGTTTTAAAAATATATTTTGAATTTTTTTTATTTAATTGACTGATTTTTTTAATTTTTTATAAATTGCTTTTACGAAATCTGTTTTTGGAAAAAATATCTATTATTTACCTGTATCTACCAAAATCAGTTTTCAAAACTAAAAAAAAAAAATTAAAAATACAAATTTTTTCCAAAAAATACTTTTCCGAAACTCAATCCCAAATGGCCTTAAGAAGGCTCTTTCCCTTGTATTCCTGCATGAACACACGTTGATCACTGATATGTTGAGTTTGTAATCAAGGGTTATTAGCTCCGTTTTTTTCTTTCTGATACCAAACATACCATGCTTTATATCTGAAAAGTGCCTGCATGTCCAACTAATTCCTTAAATGAGAACTTGATTGAATGATCAAGAACGACATTTGTTTTTATTATTGTCCTTGTTGTCTTGCCTATAAACAATTTCAATTGGATTATGCTCCTTTCTATTAACTGCAGTTGTCACACCTCTGTGGATGCTAAATTGTCCTTTAATCTTTGTTCTTTAAAAAAAAACTCAAGGTGTTTAGCTAACTTGTTTATTTATTTGGATTTCTCGTTTATTTTCATTTCATTTAGCTTGTTTTCCTATACCAGGAAGACCATGTAAAACATCAAAAATTAACAGATTGCTCATGTGCTGGTGGGCTTTCACTGGTCTCACCCACCTAATTCTCGAGGGTTATTTTGTTTTCTCTCCAGAGTTTTACCAGGACAAGAGTTCTTTTTATCTGGCTGAAGTTTGTGAGTATCTTTGCACTTTCTTTTGCTGTTGCTTTAGCAGTTGATATGCTTATGAAACCAGAATCAAATCTGGCAGGGAAAGAATACAGCAAAGGGGATTCTAGGTATGCAGCAAGGGATGCTGGAGTAGTTTCTGTCGAAGGATTAACTGCAGTTTTAGAGGGTCCAGCTAGCCTTTTAGCCGTGTATGATTTATCTTTTCCTTTCTTCTAGAAGATGTATTTGTGATCATAGTGTGAATTAAGACTAATTGTTTAATTGCTTCTACCACATATGGTTCATAGCAGAATTGCTTTGTGACATTTGACAGGTATGCTATTGCTACTGGGAAGTCATATAGCTACGTACTTCAGTTTGCTATTTCTCTGGGGCAGCTCTATGGAACTGCTGTATACTTCATAACTTCCTACTTGGAAGGCGATAACTATGCTTCAAGTTCATATTACTATTATGCATACTATATTGGTGCGAATGCCTCTTGGGTTGTTATTCCATCACTCATTTCTACCCGTTGCTGGAAGAAGATTTGTGCTTCATTTCAAGTCCAAGATCAGAAAATGACTAAAAGTCACTGAGGTAGATGCAGCATCTAATTACAAGGCTCAAATGAGAATATTTAATTTAGAGCATATCCATTTCTTGCTTTTAGTAATTTTGCATAACCATGTAATCTTGAAACAACAATTTGTTTATTGGCAAAAAAAACAATTTTTCCTTCAAATTTTCAAGCATCAAATAGTTAGTTATGCGTAATTGTTTGTCATGTTATGCTAAAGTCATTGATACATAGGCTTCTGAGATAATAAGCTTTGATTGTTGAGTAAAGCTGGTGGAGTGCAGCACGTAATGCAAGTGTATATTTTGTATGGTTTACTTGAATCCATTAGCATTTAATCGCCTCAAACTTTTCACGGAACCTGTAGATTTTTTAATGGGTTTAGGGTACATGCTTTTGCAAAACTTGAAAATATCAAATGACCATCTTGTTTCATTTTCTGTACTCATTTGTTGCATATTAACCTATTCTTCTTTATTATTAAAAGAAGAAGAAGAAGAAAGAAAGGATGGGGATCAATGCATTATCTGTAGATTTGTTGACTATATCATATACATACATGTTTCGCATTTCATGTTTTTACTTTTAGAGTTAGTGGCCATCTTTAAGATGTTATTTTGTTAGCGAATTTCTCTGGACCCATTGGTATTGCTGGGGTAGCAATTCATGTTAATGGGCTGTGTTTGTGTCGTTATACCCATAATACGATAAGGGTCAATACGAATACGATACAATAAGCTAATTGTATAGTAATGGGTTAACGCGATGCATTTAACATGATCAACTTATAAAATTAGTATCATATGATCTAGTTAATATGTATATTAGTTATAGCCTGTCGGGTTGAACGTGTTAATACGATACGAATTATTAACAGATCAAAAGTGTTTTTTCTGTAGCAGATGATGTTTGTTTTTTGCAATACAGCATTTATTTATTTATTTATTTTTGAAAGAAATGTATAGGCCAGTAATTTATGCTTGAAAGGAAGGTTTGTCTTAGATTTCATAGCATATCCTTTGCCAAAGTATCTGATGGTGAAGATTTGAATAGGTCAGTAATTTATGTTGGAAAGGAAGGTTTGTCTTAGATTTCATAGCAAATCCTTTGCCGAAGTATCTGATGATGAAGATTTGTGGATGAATTTCGTCAACGGTAACTCAATTATATAAATTATATAAATTGTGACAGCTTAGTACTTCAAAGATTATTTGTAATACAAAGGTATTCCAATTATATAAATTGTAACAATTCAGTATTTCAAAAATTATTTGTAACACAAAAATATTTCAACTTTTATTTTGTAACTAAATAATATTTCCGTCTTCAGCTATTACAGCTCGTTTAATATTGTATTAGGAAAAAACGCTTTTCGGAAAAAAAATTTGTATTTTTAACTTTTTTAAGTTTTGAAAACTGTTTTTTTAGACACAGGTAAATATATGTTTTTTCACAAGCAGATTTAAAAAAAGACAATTCATAAAAAATTAAAAAAAATTAGTCAACTGTTTTTGGAACATTCAACAGTGCTCCCAAACACTCTTTTAGTTTTTCTAATAGAAATACGACATGAAATATTAAGATAAATTTTAATAAAAATAAAATTAGCTATAATATTACAACTAATTTTATTTTTATTAAAATTTATTTGATGTGAATATTTCATATCATATTTATATTAGGGATACTAATAATTAAAAATAGAAGTATTAATTAATTATAAAATAAAAGTTGATATGCTTTTGTGTTACAAAATAAAAATTGAGATATTTTTTGTATTATAACTAGTTTTTGAGATACTGAATTGTTACGATTTACATAATTTGAGTACTTTTGTGTTATAAATAATTTTTCAGATACTAAGTTGTTACAAATTATATAATTGAAGGATATGAGTGAATTCACTCCAGATTTGTGGAATACAAACTATTTCTTTCAGTGATAGAAAGCTTCTGGAGTGCATTTAACGTTTAATGTTCAATTTTTAATCTTAACTATTATTACTACCATAGTTGTGATAGGTGTACCACAAAACTAGCCCAGCGATAAGGTGAGCTTTGCCACCAATTATACTAGCTCAGCGATAAGGTGGCAAACAAATATCCGATGGACACACGTAAATAATTTTGGTAAGAGCCAGAGAGGAAAATATGATATTCTCGCATTGTTGACGTCGACCAGAAGGCCGTACAAGGCGCATTATTTACTGCCATGCCCGCCTAAATTTGGCAGAAAGATTTTTGTGGGTCTGGCCGATGGGTTGGAAAAATGAGTCGTGTATCCTTCTATGTGGAAACAGACCTTGTATCTTTGCATCATTTCCTAATTTTGTTGAGATCGAACCCATTGCGTGATAAACAACGGGTTATCTAGATGCTTTTTAAGTGTTTGGAAAGAGTAGAAACCTAATAATTCCAATTTACTCTGCTTTTCAGATTTAGGCTTATAATTTTATTAAAGTTGAACCAATGATTCACAAAACCGAAGCCAACAACCTAATATATACAGGCGAATAAAATATCGTAAAACTTGATCATGTGACAAGGCAAACTCTCAAATTGAAGCTCCAGACTCTGGAGGATATTTATGCAACGGTGCTAATTACCTAACCAAGTTGGGTTTTATTGGACAGTACATTAGCACGATTAACCATCACATTTGCGTCGTGTGAGTGAGGGTTTTTCATTTATATATTCAGTATTTATTTTATTTTTCAAAAGGAATGATATCCTTCTATTTATTTATTTTTACTTGAAAGGATAAACATCAAATTTTATTTTATGATCAAGTGAGATAATTTTGTTCAAAATAAGAAGACAGCTATTAAATTCCTTCCAATAAGATTTTTCTAATTTTTCTTGGAGGCTAATAATATTCTCTATTTAATTATATGATGAAATTTGAAGCTAACCAAGCCGGGTCAGAGGGTCAGTCAATAACGTATTATATACCCTGGAGACTAGGCGCTGTTCATAAGAATTTTGAACTGGTATGCTTCTTCGTCTTCGTGGTTGGTTGTCATTCGGCATATTTGAAACTTGAGCTCAACTCCAGTCTGAAGAGCCGAATAGCATAGATCGACTGGTATCATACGTGATGGAGGAATGGATCTCTCTGGAACTGAAACTAATTTCCTGCAGAGATCTCAAAGCCTTCAATTTCTTTCAGAAGCTGTCAGTGTACGCGGTAGTCGCCATTTTCAACGATGAAGAAAAGAAGAAGGAACAGCAGCAGCGGCAAAAGACTCTAGTGGATGGAGAAGGAGGCGGAAATCCAGAGTGGAACCACGTGATGCAATTTGATCTTAAAGCCATAGCACTCGCCGATCAAGGCGATCATCTCTTTCTCAAATTCAAATTGAGATGCGGAGGCGTGGTGTTTGGGAATAGAAGTATCGGGGAAGTTAGGGTTCCATTGAAGGAATTGATTGAGGAGTTTGAGGGCAGTGTCAGATATGTGAGCTATCAGGTTCGGAGTAGTGAAGGAAAGGCGAATGGAGTGTTGAATTTTTCGTACAGAGTGAGAGGGAAGCCAAAGAAGCCCAGAGTTGAATTGCCATCTAGAAATCAGTGTTGTCGTGAAAAAATTGATGCGAACTCAGGATCCAACATCTGTTTGTATCCTTCCTTGGATGATATCCACTCTCCTTCAACAGGAGGTAGCGTGCCTTGTCCACAGTTTATTAATTACTGCCAAGAGACGCATGCGCATACTAATACTACACTGCCACTTCCACTGCAAATCCCACCTTTTGCTGTGGGTCACCGAGTACATTACCAATACTCCTGTCCCTCGCCACTTAATTGGTACACACCACAAGCACTAGGCTATGGTTACAATGTGCGTGGATACCCAGCAGGTACAGTTTGGCCAAATAATTAATTAGGGAGACAAATTAAGATCTTGGTGTTGCTATTTTAGAAGCTAAATACTGATGAATATACTCTACTTTTGAGATGTTCAATTGCAGTTTGTGGAGTGCCAAGTCTGTTTTAGTTAAAATGATCTAGTTAAAATTAAGATATATAGTTAAATGTGTATGACAAAAACCCAACCAATATAACCACACAGTTAGCATCCTTCGAACTTTGTCTTTCTGTTTATCGTTAATTCTGTAATTGTTTTATGCTGTACCTTATTTTGACTAGTGACTACCATTAATTTGAAATTGCTTATGCCATGCTTCTTCATAATTTTGAGGGGCATCAAATTGAAACAGAAGCAGTAACATGGGTGCCTTTGACTCTGTTTTATTAGAGTACTCCAACAGCAGCCAGAAAAATACATCATTGACTTATAAATTAGACTCAAAATTGTCACCTTGGAAATTAAAGCCCGATGAATTTCCAAAATTAACCATGTCAAGTCATACTAACATCATATCAAATATCTGAAAAAAAAAAAACAGGGACCTGGAGGAGGACGGTTAAATCACGGCGTCCCCACTATGAGAAGTTCTCTCTCCTTCTAGATTTCTTAATGGTCAGCATTCACCATTTGTTTCCAATTTCAATTGTTTTAATTGGTGGAATCTTCGAAATATATGAACTTGTATATATTTGTGTTTGGTAAGAGTTCAACAATCTAGTTTAGGATGGTTGCGAAAACTATTTCTAGATTTAGGATAGTTTTTGGGAAAATTTCAAATTTGGGGCAGTTTTAAAACTATTTTTGAGTTTGGAATGGTTTTTAGCTGAGGTGAAGAACTGTATCAGGTCTGTGCGCCACTTGAACTACCACAATGCTCTTTACTTTAATGATAAGCTCCTCATACATGCAAGGTAGATTTTTTTTCCCCAAATTTAATCAAACTTATTGACTAGGTGAAGTTGGTAATATTTTTTATTAACTAATTTTATTTATTATTTTGTGTTAATTAAATTTTACAATAATAATAACTAAATTATCACATAATTTTACAAAGCATGCATGGCATATTAAACAATCTAATTGAAATATTGAATAATAATAATCTCATTATTATTAATTCATTTTAATATAGTGCATGCAAGCTAGAAATAATTTATATTTTATTTTATTTATAATTTTGGACTAATTTAATTTTTCTTAGGGAATTAAAGATAACCAAGATTTATAACTATAAATTAATAATTTATTATTAATTAAGAATTTTATTGTTCAATTTGATTATAAAATTTATGGATTAATAATGTAATTATCATTATACTTATATTTAGTTTAATTATCACAATTCATGGATTCAACAATTAATTTTCAATTTTACCATTTATTAAATATTGAAATTTATTATTAATTAAGTATATACAATCAATTTCTCTCTCTTCAATTCCTTCCAATGAAGAAAAATTAATTTCCAATAAGTTGAACTGGTACACTGCATACAATACTTTTTCTCTTTTTATATTTCTCACTATTTATTTTCCAATTTGTAAAATTAGAAATAATTTATAGTGCACACAAGCATTTTTTTTTAATTTAATCAAACACAAAGTTGTTAATATTTTATTTGATTTATTATTTTTTTACTAATTTAATTTTTCCTAGAGAATTAAAGACAACTAAGATTCATAACTAGAAAATTATTATAATATAAATTTAATTGTTAATTTTTAGTTAATTAATGAATGAAATATTAATTAACATATATAATTTTTTATATAGGTTTAATATAGTAATTTATAATAAATAAATGATAAAATATTATAGAGTAGTTTTATAATTAGTGATTAAATAAGTAAATAAAAATAGAAAAAAGTAATAAAAAAAATCAATCGAGTTCTACATCGCTAATTTCTTCAAATCTGGGATCTAAGTCCCATTTGTTGTCTAGCATCAATTCATTGAGCACTCATATTCATCAAATCATAATTTTGTGTCTGACAACCACCACTACTACTACTACCGCTGCCACCGCCGCCATCAGTAGTAAAAAAGTTATGTTCCCGTGTATGAACAAAATCTGAATATGAGGATCGAAAAATGGTCAAACTCATAAAATCTAGTGGCATGTGAGGCATATGAGAATATATGAACTCAGAATGCTGTGAATGAGAAGGTACAGTTGTCGCCTATGGATACATCCATGAGTTGTATGCTATGGTGTAAATAGGATCGAAGAGTAAAAGTCTGATACTGAGAATGGTTGTGCCGAGAAAATAGGTGTAGAAGGCATATACGGTCTACTAGATGTGGATGGATTAGGATCTACGTAAGAAGCTTGATATTGTTGAAATTGGTGAAAATAAACAAGCTCTGGAATCCGAGAACATGGTGCAAATGGAGGGACAGGAACATCCCTATGTCATTATCGATGACGGCATGATTGCTGATTAGATGAAACACATGCTCGCTGCAATTCATCTGAAATTAGAAAAGGAGCTAGTGCAGGTTAAGGACATGGCATTGTTATTCTCCGTCTATCTTCACGTAGTGCTGTTAATGAACTGGAGGCGATTTGTTGTGTATTATGTGTAGAGTCTGGTAATGAGAGATACTAAAATGTGTCGACCTATAGTCAATTTAAAAATTTATGTAATATGCATTTATAAAAGTTATTTATTTTAGTCAAATTAGAGTAGTTATAGACATACCGACGCTCTCACAGTAGCACCTTGATGTGAGATCCATCTATTTGTAACTCGTCGACACCATTCTATATATTGTGAATGGAAGTGGACTGGATTGTCTGATGGTATGCCTGTAATAACATGATTTGCTTTATTGTTCCACAATTGAATCTATCTTGAATGTTATTCAACCCAATTTGTACTCGAGTGGTTATGTAGAACAACAGAGTGAAGCTACTCTGTTTGATGTGATGAGTGAGAAATTGGTTGTTAAAGGCCAAATTATCTGAGAACTCGACTGGATTGGCGTCACTCTACTATATACATGCAAATCAATGGCATAACAGCCCTTCATATCTGATGATCTCTTAGGCAATCAACCGATAAATATTGAATAATATCTGGCGTACATGGCTCCCATACAATCTATTAAATTAAATGTAATATGTTAAAGGTTTTTAATTGTCTTAACTAATGGAAAATTTTAAATGATAACAAAACATACCTCATTAGAGCGACAAGTATCTAATCTGTAATGAATCAGAATGAACTCGTGAGTAGGTGCCTTGTATACTATCCGATTACCGATCCATCTGTTCACAGTAAGTATGTATTTAGTTGTCATGATGTTATATTAATAAATTAAATAATAATAATATTATAATTATTATTATTAATAAATTGTAGACCTAAAATATAACTAAAAATTCTATCATCATCATCATCATCTTATTATTATTATTAGTAATAAGTTGTCGACCTAAAATATCACTAAAAATTATTATTATTATTATTATTAAAAAATTGTCCACCTAAAATATAACTAAAAATTCTATCATCTTATTACTAAATTGGATAATATTAATAATTAAAAATCATATATACTTTCGACTGAGTGGTGCATCATGACGTACTTTATTTTCTCTCATCTTTGGAGCAAAAAATGAAAATTTCTCTCATATCTAAAACTGTAAAATAAATAATGCACCTCCAATTTGAGACACAAAAGGATATCTGCAAGCTATGCACAGTTCTCTATATAAAAAACTTAATATAGCTGCTTCCCAACTATAACCTATAATCCTTACAAAATCCTCTAGAAATGGAAGATAAATTAAGGAAACTCGTCTGGTGCTCTTGCTGCATAGTAAAGATCTAGTAATCATGCACAGAAGAAGTACATGTGCATGATATAAAATAATGTGTATATCAGCTCCGTAAAGGAGCACAGCGAATTGATCTGTAAGTCATCCCAATTTCAGAAAAGAACCTCTAATTGCATCTGACGGAAGCCTAGTCCCTAATAAATGCTCACAGATAGATGGTCAATCACTACTGCTTCGTCCAATAAATGGATGACCATCAATAGATAAACTAGTCAAAATGATTATATTCTAAAGGGTAATGATACACTCTCCTTCAGACAGACGAAATGTGTATCTTTATTCTTCATCTCTCTACTAGTGCGATGATTAAATGTCAATTGAGTTAAAAAAAAAGGGATAAATGTACCAATTCATAAAATCCAGTAGGTCTGATCAACTGTATGATATGGTCATCTATGTAACCATTATGACCTATTATGAGTGTAACTTCATTATTATGTCTACAATATAGCACATGATCCTCAATCTGATAAAAATTAAATATGATAAATGTCATATTAAATTACCTCATTGTTTCAAATTGCCTAAGATCTATGTTAAGGCTGTAAATACAATAATGAGACATCATATGGTCCATGATGTATATAATTACGTTGGTGAGTTGTCATACCTAAAATATTTGATATACATTCAACATGTTAACTAGAGAAATAATATGATATAAATACATCATGATATACATACATGTTAATTGGAGAAATAATATGATATACATACATCATGATATATATACAACATGTTAACTGGAGAAATATTATGATATATGTACATACAACATGTTAACTAGAGAAATAAGAAATAAATAGTAATAATCATTAATAATTAATATTATAACCATGATAATTAATAATTGAAAAATAATGCAAATACAATTGACTGAAACATTTAATTCTTATAACATGTTCTTGCATTATGACCCATCTAACCATATTTTCCATAGAATGACACATGTTGATCCTCTTGTATTTTCCAGTCCATCTTATTTTTTCTATGTGTTGAATTTGGTCTTCCTTTTTTGCGATTCCATGCAGGATTTGACACAATGTGTAGTTAATTTGAGGTTGTCAAAATATATGAAAAATTTATCTATGTAAAAATTTATCTATCTACTAATTTATTTTTGCTAGTTTATCTATACAAAAAAATGTAACTACTAATATTTTTTATGAATAATTTAAAAAATTAAGAAATATTATACAAGATTAGAGGACATATTACAACAACTTATTCACAATACTGATGCCAAAAATATACAATTAAAATTATTACTAACCTTTACTTCTACAAAATTCATTTTTTATCAACTTTTCTCCAACAATCACAAACAAACTCCTACAAAAATTAATTGAAATAATAATAATTATATCAAAATATATAGTAAATTTATCTACTTAAAAATTTATTTTTGAAAATTTATCTATCTACTAATTTATTTTTATAAATTTATGTATTTAAAAAATGTAACTACTAATATTTTTGATAAATAATTTTAAAAATTAAGAAATGTTATACTATTTTAGAGGACATGCAGGTTTATCTCTTGTGATTTTTTTTTCTTTTAAAATTGATAACTAAAATTTTTAAAAAATATATATATTTCTGGAAGTATTAGGAATTGGAGATGAGATGAGTAAAAAAAAAATTGCAAATGAGAAAAAAAAATTTATGAAGTAAAAAAAAAAAGGAAATCAGAGATGAGTATTAGGAATTGAAGAGAGAGATTGAATTGCAGAGAAAGAAATTGCAAATGAGAGATGAAATAGATGAGAGGAGAAGAAGGTGGTTTTATATTCTCAGCATGTGGAGGATATTCAATGAAGCATTCATATTTTCCACCGATGTTCAGAACTCTGAAAGAATCAATTATCCGCTGTGATTTGACTAGTGCCTGTCTAGTTTCGGTGTGCCAGTCAAAATGGCGCATTAACATTTTGGTGGGCCAGTCAGAGTGGCGCACTGAAATTCAACAACCATTTTAATTCGAAAAACTACTATAAACTTAGAAATTATTAAAAAAATATGTTAAAGAAAGAAATATTTTTGCCACGTACCCTAAAATGAGAAATTTCCCCACATATTTAATCAAAGAGAGCGCAAGGAGGAGTGAGATCAAATTGCAAATCAAACTTTGATCGGTTTGTCTAGAATGTGCGTATTAGAGTATGGACTAAATTACTATATGAAGATTTAATTTAAATGTAAAAATTATTAAGGATAAGTGGAAATTTTGATATATATTTTCAGGCCAAAATTACAAATATAAAACCCAATTAGTTTAACTGATTAATTAACCATCTCAAAGTATTATCAAAAAAGAAAAGAAAAAATTGCATTATGAGTAATATATATAGGCATGCTGCTACTTTCTGCGAGTGACAACCAGAAAGAGCTTGCATGTTTTTGGCTCTTTCCCTTTTTTAGGGAGAAGCGCATATACTTTCTTATATAATTATAAAAGAGAAAAAAAAAAAAAAAAAAGCTTACACAACTGGATATGTTCTTCAGCCTATAATTTTGATATACTCTTGATTTATCAGTACAGTGTCTTCGTCTTTAGGGTTTATATTAAGAAGCTTCTTGGAAGAGTTCCTAACAAACGACAATGCTGCAATGCACGTGCTATATTCTATCAGGGGAAATCTCCCGTCACTTGAAAATTGATTGATACACTGAATTCGTCGGCATATATATATAGCCAAAAGAAGTGCTATTTTTAGTAACTGGGCTGTTTTATGACCTCAAACTTCATCTTCTAACTCAATTCAAGTGAAACAGAAGGAAATCATCTTGCTTCTGCATGGCATCAATGGCATCTAACTTTTTCATGCTCCAATAGACGTTGGGGTCTAAGGACTTGGATCCGATTTATAATAATAATTGAGGGATCAAATGGGATTAGATTTATGCATATAATTAAATCTATAACAGAAAATACAAGCAGAGGCAGGGTACCTATATTAAATATATATAAACTCGAATCCCCTTCCTTTGTATCTAAAAAAAAAAATATCATGATCTTGGGTTGTTTGAAGGCAACACGTGGGTGGGGGTGAGAGTCGATTACCACCCCTATGAAGTTTTCTTACGTGTAAAATCTATTACAGATGCTACAAGTGCATAAAGCTTTCTTTTTTATGCTTTATAAATATCAATTAATATCGACCCACTCCCACCCCACTCCCTGAAGTACACTACAAAACCACCAAAAAGCACACCTTTTCCCGTCTTATATCAAGGGCTCTTCTTCATGTCCTTGCGCTCACCACTGCCTTTACAGCTTTCTCTAATTGCATACTCTATTCTATTGTTCTGCATTTTTCAACTCCCATATATCCCCCTGCTTAATTTCTGTGGTACTCAGCTAGTTGTGTCTTCAAAAATGAAGAAGGAAGCTTCTGTTTTCTTGAAACGGATAGTAAAGTTGCTTAGTTCTATTGCAAAGGCTAAGTCCATGGCTATCAATAAGAGCAAAACAAGCGCCATCAAAGCACGCCTTTTCCTCTTCTTTTTGATGAAGAGCAAGAAGAAGGTTGTGCTTGGCTCAATATCTAACAAGATCCATAGCATTCTTAATGGGCAGGGCGACGATATTGAGGACCAAAGCAAGGCTATCGTTTTATATAGTAATGCCTTAGCCAGCGAGTCGCATTCGAATTGCGACTGTCAGTTGCGTAACAAGCAGATCCAGGATGATGGTGATGATGATCCTGATCCTGATCTGACGCACTCTCTGGATGACTTCAATGACCCAGGAGGATCCGTCATAGATTTTGTGAAAAACTCAAAAGAGGAAGGAGGAGAAGATTTCAGCTTGGAAGATGAGATTGATCATGTTGCAGATTTGTTCATTATGAGATTTCACAAGCAGATGCGTTTGCAGAAGCTGGAATCCTTCAAGAAGTTTCAAGAGATGCTTGAGAGATGCGTTTAATTTCTGAAACCCCAGCCCCATTGGCTGCTTCCTTCTTTTCCTTTTATTACTTATCTCTGTTCAGATAATTAAGTTGAACAGGGGATTCAAATAAAGTATGAAATCCATAAATGGAGGCTTACAGGCTGTGATTTCTCTGCTGATTATTATTATTAATTTTTCCTGAAAGGAGAATTCGATTGCCTTGGTTGCCGAATTCCCGCGATTGTTTCCATTGGAATCCTTAGCATGTAAATTAACTTAGAGACTTGGTTCGGGGCTCTGCCAATATTGTGATGAATGCATTGCTTAGCTAAGCCATAATCGGATTATGCCCACTTCCTTGTTTGGTTAAAAAAAAAAAAAACGTTTGGCTTAGTAATCCCACGTAATCCTTATCTAGTGGGATTGCTAAACTACCCTTAATCAATTTAGTTTACTTATAGAAATTTGAGTATTTGTTACAATAGCAGTATTTTGTAATTGTTGATAACAAAAAAAAATAAAAATAAAGCAAGATTCCAAATTATTCACCAAATGAATTCCTAAGTTAAAGAGAAATTAATAACCAATATATATCTTCAGCAAATGGTTAATAACAAATATTAAACGAAAATTAATAACCGCTGTGTACCTAAAAAATATAAAATAAAAACCAAAATATACAAATTTAGAAAGCAATCGGATGAGTGCTCCCAATAATAAAAAATGTAACACAAGATTTCAAATTATTTACCAGTTTTATTGTCACACAAAATATTACTATCCTATAAATTGAATCGAAAATCCTAGAGAGCCAAACAATATTTAGAATACGCATAGTAATTTTGGAACAATAGTTTTTAAATACAAGACAAAATAATATTTAAATAATTTAATTATTTCACTAATTTATCTTATAACTTAAACCTTCGTATCAAACATGGAATTCAAAATTCGGATTAGTTAATACTAGAATTAAAATATTTTTACCGAATAAGGATTAACTAATCATATAGCTTGACAAATCCTGACATCAATATTAATCCTAAAGCTCAATCAACATCTGAACCAAACGGAGTGTTAGTTCCTCGACCAAACTTGGAGACAACATTCAGGGCTGCGTCCAACCGAAGCCAATCTTCTAATTTAGGTCCAATTCCAGCCTATGAAAAATGCCTTTCCAAAACCAATGCTTTAATATATACATGTGTGTGTGTGTGTTTTCTCTTAAATTTCAATCAATGGGATAAAAAAAGGAATATTAGAAATGCAAGTATGGGATGCGACATGACCTGCTGAGCACAAAATGGTTACCTCCAAAATTTTTACAATTGGACAAAAGCAATTAAAGGAAAAAAATAAGGAATTTTTACAAAAATATGAAAAAATACTTAAATATTTGCAAGAATACATATATTTAATTTTTTTTTTTCAAAAATATGAAAAAGTACATAAAATATTAAAAAAAATATAAAAACTCAATATTTATCATAGATTTACTTTGGGAGTTAGCATTCGGCTAATTCAATTTTGAACCGAACCCTATTTATAAAAATAAAACTGAACCGAAATGAATAACATTTATAACTGAACATAATAAAACAAAAAAAATTCGATTTGATTTGGTTTAGTCTAATTGTTTCATTAATTAATTTATTAAATTTAAATAAATTATAATTATTATTATATTTTATCAATTATAATAGATTCAAACCAAACATCATAACCTTATTAATTATGATAAAATTAAAACAATTATCATTTATAACTTATAATTAAATAATATAACAACAAATTACTAAAATTTAAAATAAAATATAATAGATTATAGTAAATTAATATAATCATTACTTCATCAGCTACCATAATTTCATAAATTAAATTTAATTACTATAATTTTATGAATTATTATAAATTAAAATCAATTATTATTATAATTTTATCATTACTTCAAATTAAAATAAGTTAACGTAAATAAAAATAAGTTTACATAATTCATAATTTTATCCTACCATAAATCAAAATAAAATATTATAAAATATAATTTTTTATCTAAAAATTATAATTAAATTATTAATAAATATATATATATATATATATAATTTCAGTTGGTTCGGTTTAATCGTTTTTCAATATTGAAAACCGAATTGAACAAATATAATTTTAAATAGAAATTCAAACCGAATAAACCAAAAACTGAATACACTAAACCAAATTCGATTCGATTATGTTGTTGGATCAATTTTGCACACCCATAGTTTACCAAAAAATTAATAAAAGTTAAAATTATCATGGTTTATCCAAAATTTACGATAAAATTAATGAAAGTTGAAGTTATTCAAGATTTATCCAAAGCTTACTTACGATTTACCTAAAGTTTATCTAATATTTATCCAAAATTAATCAAAATTTACCTAAAATTTACCAGAAAATTAATGAAAATTGAAGTTATCCAAGATTTTCCAAAATTTAACCGAGGTTTACCAAATATTTACTAAAAAATTAATAAAATTTGAAGTTATCCAATATTTAACCAATATTTACTCAATATTTACTTAAAGTTTATATAATATTTATACAAAATTTTTCCGAGGTTTACCAAAAGAAAATTAAGAGATATATATATAATTAATTAAACATAAAAAAGAGAAAGAAGGATATGTTAATGAAAATACCAAGAGACCAAAGTCGAAGCCAACGATTACACTATTAGCAATTGAGATTAATAGATTCTGATATTTCTAAATTGAATCGAAAAATTGAGAAAAAAGATTCAGAACCGAATTGTACTATTAACTTTTTTATTAGAATCGAATTGAAATGTACTGTTGACTTTAACTTTGACGAATTTTTATCTTTTAGTGATATTCCGACCGAAAACTGTACTGAATTGTACTCAACTATTTGGAACTGATTTATACCAAAAGAACTGATTTCTATATATTTATAATTCAATATATATAAATATAATAACCAATAAAAATTAAATAATTTATTTATAACATTATTTATAACTTTTTATAGTCTTATTATATAAATAAAATAGAACTTAAATTTGTAATTATATGCATTTTAATTTATTAAACTAAATTATAAATAAATTTATTAATTATTTAACAAAATTAATAAGATATTTATAATAGTAATGACTCCGAATAATTAAAAAAAAATTATACTTAAAATAATTTAATACGCTAAAAATATTTATGATGGTGGTGTTGAAGTTTGAACCCATAACTTATATCATAAGTCTAGTATAAGTTTACATTTAAATCAACAAACTATTTATGTTATTAATATGCAAAAATAAAAAATATTTATAATATGGTATTAGTCTAGACTAATTGATGTCTTTCTCTTCAAATTTATAAAAATAATATTTGTAGTATAATAAAAGCTTTCATTTTACTACAATTTTTTATCACCAATTATATTTTTTTAGTCTCAGTTATATTAATTATTTGATAAATCAAATTTAAGTACAATTAATTCTAAAGTAACATAATTTATAGTAAGTGTAATATAATCATATGATAAATCAATCTAAATTATTATATAATTTTTTGGGTAAAACAATAGTATTATTTTAAACTTAATATACTAGTCTATATATTATATTATTAAATAAAACATATATAATTGATGTATTTAATAAGCTTATAAATTTATATAATTCATAATTAATGAAGATATTATAATTATATATATACATTAAAATTAAATATTCATAAACTTATGTATTTATAGTTTATAATTATATACTTATGAGATTATATATCTAACATTTTAAAATTTAAATATTATTATATGTGCACCTTACTATATACAATATATAATCTTATATTAATAAATAAAAAATATATAAATATATACTTAACAAATTTATATATTCATAATACTTTATAATTTATGTAGACAATCTATATATATATATAATCACAAATTTACATACTTATAGTTATATACTTAGTTTATATATCTATTAAATTAAATTATAAATATTACTAACTATATTCATAGATTACTATATATTATAGTATTTTTTTATCAAAATAATTATATTACATTAATTAAATTTATATACTACTTTGAATTTTTATTGATAAATAATATATATAATGGATATATTCAACAAACTTATATAATTATATTATGTATAATTAATGTAGATATTATAGTTGTTAAATTCATAATAAATCGGCTAATCAAACCAAAAATCATTGAACCAAAACAATCAACTTAGATTGATAATTTATTATATAATTATATATTTTTCAAAGATTAATAATTTATCGGGAGAATTGTTATTAGATGATTGCATGTTTCTTATAATATTATTAAGTATCAATTCAATTGAATATATTTGGATTTTAGATACTTTTTATGTAGTTCAAAATATTCGAGTATTGGATAGTTTTGTATCGTACTATTTAGCACCGAAAGAACAGAAGAACTGTACTGAATTGTCCGAATTTTCAAAATAATGCAATACTAAGATTTTATCTTTCCAATACAATACAATGTTGGAATTTATAAATCTCTGACTTTTCAAGACAATATCGGAAATTTTCGGGTGAATTTCACCCACGATCCTCCAATTATATAACTCGTAACAATTCGGTATCGGAAAGATTATTTATAATACAAAGGTACCTCAATTATCTAACTCGTAATAATTCGGTAATTGAAAAATTATTTGTAACACAAAAGTATCTCAATTTTTATTTTGTAACACAAAGTACCTCAACTTTTATTTTGTAACTAAATAGTAGTTCCGTATTTGAATGTTAGTCTCCCTAACATAAGTATGATATAAAATATTCACATCAAATAAATTTTAATAAAAATAAAATTAAATATAATATTCACATCAGATAAATTTCAATTTTACTGATTGTGTATTACAAATAATTTTGTTATTATTAAAATTTATCTGGACATTTCATGTTATACTTCTATTAAAGAGATTAATTGGTGTTTGAGAGTGCTATTAAGTGTTCCAAAAACATATTTTTAATTTTTTATTTAATTAACTAATTTTTTTTAATTTTTATAAATTATTTTTTTCAAATATACTTCTAGAAAAAATATCTATTTATATGTATTTACCAAAAATAATTTTCAAAACTCAAAAAAGTTAAAAATACAAACTTTGTTTTCCAAAAAATGTTTTTTCCAAACACAATGCTAAATGAACTCTAATAGTTGAAGATATAAGTACTATTTAGTTATAAAATAAAAGTTGAGGTAGTTTTGTGTTACAAAAAATTTTTAAAGTACCGAATTGTTACAATTTACATAATTGGGGTACCTTTATGTTACAAATAATTTTTCAGGTACCGAGTTATTACGAGTTATATAATTGAAATACTTTTGTGTTACAAATAATCTTTCAGGTATCGAGTTGTTACGAGTTATATAATTAGAATACCGTGAATGAAAATTTTTTTGATTTTTGAATTGGATCGAACCGTATACACCTCTAATTGATTAGAGGTAGCAGCAAGCTCATGGTCATCTAAATGACCAGCTAAGGCTTGAGTTCTAACAAGTAACAAGCATAGAATAAGAGGCAACACGAATAAAAATAGCAGGCCCTACTATTTGCCATAATTCATTTGATCATCTTCTTCTTATTGTTGTTGCTTCGGTAGAGGAATTTTTTATTCGGCCTTATTCACTACAGTCAATTGGAATTGCAGCATATATAAATTCAAAAGCTCATATTTTTCAAAGAACTGTATAAGTGAAAAACTGAATCTCTAAGAGCCAGAAAAAAGAGTCTTTGAGCCATGATGTTGACAAGATTCAGAAAGAATTAGCGATTAATCTCTAAGAGCCATGGTTGAGAACTGATGTGCAACAAAATTTGATTTTCTAAAAAATTGTATGTGCAAAAACTTAAGATCAAATAAAAAAAAAAGGAAAATAACAAAAATTTAATGCCAGAGATGCTGAGAGGAAGAAGAGGAAATTACAAGTAGTAGAGGGAAAGATTGGAGAGGTAGAGAGTGCAAGAAATTGATTACGGGTTGAAGATTGAAAATTATAAAATATACCTTCACATAAAGTATATTTTGTATCAGTGAAGCCAGAAAAAGGGTCTTTGTGCCACGATGTTGACAAGATTCAGAAACAATTAATGATTCGGCTTCTTAACCAGAAAGATTTCATAATGGAAAAACCATGGCTGAGAACTGATGTGCAACAAATTTTGATTTTATAAAAAATTATCTGTGCAAAAACTTGAGATCGAATTGAAAAAAGAAAAAACATAAAATTTTAATGCTAGAGATGCTGAGAGGAAGAAGAGGAAATTACAAGTAGTAGTGAGAAAGATTGGAGAGATAGAGAGCGCAAGAAATTGAATAAGGATTGAGATTGAAAATAAAAAATATCAAAAAAGGTTAAAATTGAAAAATACATCTGATAAAAAAAAGATGTAGCCATTTTTCTTAAAAAAATTAAAAATTGATAAATGATGTAAAATCTTAAAAAATCAAAGAGAAATCTATACAAAATACTAACATTTGAAATATTTTTTCAATTTACCTACAAAATCTTAGTGTTTTCATTCATAGTTTTTGTATTTTTATTTTTATTATTTATCTTAAAATATTATATTTTATTGTATATTTAATAAATTTTTTATTTAAATTAAAACATAAAATGATCATTTTTCACATTTTAAACATGAATTAAGAACTTTACTAACTTGCATGGCCACCATTTTACTTTTATGCATGTATTTATTTATTTTTAATCATTATTTAATTAGCAAAAATATATATATAAACTTGAAATTAATTAACTTAATTACCAAAGTAAACCTTGGACAAATCTTAATTACAAAAAAAATGTAAACTTGTATTTAATTAATGTTATTTACTTTGATAAATATTGGGTATATTTTTGGTAATTTTTAATTGAGAGATTGATTTGATATTGGGTAAACATTTGATAAATATTAAGTAGATATTGAATAAATCTTAGATAAACTTTATGTAACTTCAACTTTTATAAATTTTCTTATAAACATTGAATAAATCTGGGTTATAACTTGAATAAACCTTAAATAAATCTTTAATAAACATTTTGTAACTTCAATTTTCATTAATTTTATGGTAAATATTGAATAAATCCTGGATAAATTTTGGGTAAATCTTATGTAACTTTAACTTTCATTAATTTTGTGGTAAATATTAAGTAAATATCGGGTAAACCTTGGGATAAGTCTTAAATAAATCTTTTGTAAATTTAATTTTCATTAATTTTTTGGTAAATTTAGAGTAAATATTGGCAAATTTTAAATAAATCATATGTAACTTCAACTTTCATTGATTTTATTGTAAAATAAATATTTGATAAATCTTGTGTAATTTCAACTTTTATTAATTTTTTTATATGATATAACTTAAGTAAATATTGAATAAATCTTTGATAAATCTTTTGTAAATTTAATTTTCATTAATTTTGTAGTAAAATTTGAGTAAATTTTAGACAAAATTTGGGTAATTCTTTGGTAAACCTTAGTAAATATTGAGTAAATTTTATGTAATTTCAATTTTCATTAATTTTTTAATAAATATTAAAGAGGTAAATCGGCCACATTAAAATTACCTTCTGGGATAAAATCATTTATTTACAACGGAATGGTATACAAAGTCAACATATCTCAATTAATACAAATAAATAGGATTTATGGCTACACAAAGTGTGGAGGGTAGTTCTCGGGCTTGACATGCCGTGAATCCTCTTGAAAGAGAGGAGTGCCTTCGGGAACGCGGACACAAGTGGTGCATCGCTGTTGTCAGCTTGTGCCGTAAGGTGTTGGGTTAAGTCCCGCAACGAGCGGTAAGTAAATATTTGATAAAATTTTTTTCATTAATTTTGTGGTAAATATCAGATAAATTTTTGGTAAATATTTATTTTAAATAGTTTTGAAAAGAACTTTGTATACGTGGTATTTTGAAAAAAATCTTTGTGCAGCTAATATTTTGGAAAGAAATTTGGAGGGACAGTATTTTTGTAAATATTTACCCCGTTTGTTTCTATTTTTTTTTGTAAAATTCTCAACACCAAACGGTCCTGTTTAAGGTCCATACGTGATAATGGGCTTGAGCATTTGGGCCCCGGATTCGGATAGAAGATGAGCTTTAAAAGGGCAGAGAAAAGCCCACGTCAGCTAATGTGGCGCCAAAGCTTCCCGCCAAAACGACCCAGGGATTAGTACTCGTAGGGAAGGGACAAGGCTGGCGGAGTGAAGGCTTTGCCTAAGCTAAGTTTAAGAAAGAATCCCCTGTCTGAAGAACACTCACAACCGCCCCCCCAAATCTCAGAAATGGCCACTGATAATTCAGGAAATCCACCTTCAACACCTGATTCGCCCACCTCCGCCGGCTTCAATACAGATCAGCTCCCTCCCAACACCAGCCGAACTTCTGAGAACTACACCGACGATGATGAGGCCGCCGTTGATCCTGAAATCATTCGAGATGAGCCGGAAGAACCCGAAGAGGAGGAGGAAGGAGAGGATCTCTACAACGATAATTTCATGGAGTGAGATGCTGCTTGCGTTAATTCTTTTTTTATTATACTTGTACCAACATTAACTATGTACGTATTCGTTAACAACTAAAATTATAATCCAGTGACTATCGGAGAATGGATGAGCACGACCAGTACGAATCGCTGGGGCTGGATGATTCTATGGAGGACGAAAGGGATTTGGATCAGATTATGCAGGATAGGAGGGCTGCTGAGATACAGCTTGACGCCCGCGATGCCCGCTTTACCAACCGCAAACTTCCTCAACTCCTTCATGACCATGGTACTTTCTTTCTTTAATTTTTACTGCTATTTCGGTATCAACCCCAATAATTTCCCGCCTGTCACTTCATAAACCCTAATTTCAGTGAACCCCAGTATTACTCGGATGCATTATAATCTAATTGTGAATGACGGCTAATGTTTTTTCTTGCAATCTCCTACTATTTAGTCTTGTTTTTGTTGGATTTCAAATGCGCATTTAACTCTGAATTTGTATGTCCTATGTATCGGAACAAATAAATTTCACATTTGGCTGCATTATTGTGTTGTGTATTTTAGCGTAAAACAGAAGTACTGTTTACATGATGTTAAGGCTAATGCATTAAAAAATTGGCTATTAATAAATATATTGCAGGCTTGTGGTGGCTCGCATTCAACGTTGTTGTTTTTTAATTCAGTCAGAAGATCGCATGAAGAAGATTATTATATTGAATTGTGTTTTGGATGCAGATACTGATGATGACAGTTATAGGCCTTCAAAAAGATTTAGAGCTGATTTCAGGCCTTCAGCTTCTCAAAGGAGCAACGATGATACTGATGGTATGCAAAGCTCACCTGCAGGGTCACAGAGAAGACATTCAAGGGAGGATGTGCCTATGACCGATCAAACAGATGATTATCCATATGAGGTGACAATCTTTCATCCTTCTAATCCATTTTTCTTCCTTCTGATGGTTGTTTAAAGGCGTTTCTGCTGTTCATGGTAAGTTACTGTTTAAAATCAGCCTTATCACCCAAAGGCATTTTTGAGCAGGACGAAGATGGTGATGATGGCGAGTTTGAGATGTACAGAGTCCAAGGAACACTTAGAGAGTGGGTTACAAGAGATGAAGTGCGTCGTTTTATTGCCAAGAAGTTCAAGGAATTCCTTCTTACATATGTGAATCCGAAGAATGGACATGGAGATTTCGAATATGTACGTTTGATAAATGAGATGGTGTCAGGTGAGGATTCTGGTTTCGTATTCATCTTTTTCACTGTCATGACCATCCCTTGTCATGCATTAGTGATTTGACTTAATTAACAATGCATTGCAGCTAATAAATGTAGCTTGGAGATAGACTACAAGCAGTTTATCTATGTCCACCCAAATATTGCCATCTGGCTTGCAGATGCCCCTCAATCTGTCCTAGAAGTCATGGAAGAAGTTGCTGGAAATGTTGTCTTCAATTTACATCCAAACTACAAAAACATCCATCAAAAGATCTATATCCGTGTCACCAACTTACCAGTTTATGATCAGATCCGCAACATTAGGTAGCATTAGTTTGTGAGTGTACTGAAATGTTTATGAGTGCATTTATGTTTCCTGTGCTCTAGGGCTTAAACTTCTTGCCGCGTATTATGATTTTCAGGCAGATCCATTTGAACACAATGATTCGGATTGGGGGAGTTGTGACTCGGCGTTCTGGGGTATTCCCCCAGCTGCAGCAGGTAAAATATGACTGTAACAAGTGTGGGGCAATTCTGGGACCATTTTTTCAAAGTTCGTATTCGGAAGTCAAGGTCGGTTCTTGCCCTGAATGCCAATCAAAAGGACCATTCACTGTTAATATTGAGCAGGTATGATATCTCAAGTTTTTCCATGTTAAATTTTTTTGGCTGCCGTATTGGACAAAGCTGATTTGCTTTTGATGCCCTAGACCCTGAATAATTGGAAGCTGTGATGTGAAGATTTTGTTATGTTTTTCTACAATATTATCAATGCAGCTGTATAAATGTTGATTAGAAAAGCTTGACGCTCATATCCCTTGAAAATGGCTTGCTGCAGACGATTTACAGAAATTACCAGAAACTTAGTCTCCAGGAAAGCCCAGGAATTGTGCCTGCTGGTCGGCTTCCAAGATACAAGGAAGTGATATTACTGAACGACTTGATTGATTGTGCCCGCCCTGGGGAAGAGATTGTAGAGCCTTTCTCTTCAACTTGTTTTTCTTTTTCTTTTAATTTTAAAATAGTCTTCTTGATGATTATGTGCTCATCTCCAGCTTTATCTTGTATTTCGATATATTTCAGGAGGTCACAGGCATATATACCAATAACTTTGACTTATCTCTAAATACGAAGAATGGATTTCCCGTCTTTGCTACTGTCATTGAAGCAAACTATGTAACGAAGAAGCAGGATCTTTTTTCCGCTTACAAACTTACGCAAGAGGATAAAGAAGAAATTGAAAAGCTTGCTAAAGACCCAAGAATTGGAGAAAGGGTTAGATATTTGTTATTCTTTCCATCTGAAAAAAAAAAGTCTAATTCTAAAGAAATATTTAGTCTATCACGTCATCTATAAATTAATTCAATTATTAAATTACATATAATGAGAATAAAACAATTAAATGCATGTGAATGAGTGATTGTCTTAGTCTATTTTATCTAAAAATTTCTTCTAATTCTATTTTCATACATGTTAAAAAAATTATTTAATTTAGTTAAATTAATTATTTTTACTTGATGTTTTCCAAAAATACACTCCATTTATTATATTCTTGAAAATAACTATTTGATTTTTATAATGCAAGACTCAAATTAATTTATATATAGTTGTTAATCAATTTCAAGAGTTTTTTAAAGCAAGAGTTGCAAACTTTAGGAATATTAGTATAATAGATTAAATTTGCAGATGTATTAGTGCAATATATTAAAGTTTTAGGGGATAAATAGTAATGTTTTTTAACAAAAAAAAATCTAACGAAATGACATTAATAGATTATAATAAAATAGAGTGCAACTATAATTTTTAAATTTTAGAAGTACTAATATTTTATGTCAAATTATAAGTGTTAAATAGTAATTTTTTCAAAAAATAAATAGACCGTAAGATTTGTATAATAAAAGTATATATAATTAAGGATTTCAAATTTTTCTTCTTTACCATCATAAGAAGCTCTGTTTCTAAATCTTTTCGCAAATAAACTCTCAGATCATAAAGTCAATGGCCCCATCAATCTATGGCCATGAGGACATAAAAACTGCTCTAGCTCTTGCCATGTTCGGAGGCCAAGAAAAGAATGTTGAAGGAAAGCACCGTCTCAGAGGGGACATCAATGTACTTCTCCTCGGCGATCCAGGCACAGCAAAATCTCAATTTTTGAAGTAAGTGCTACCTCTGAGGAATATAAAGTGGTTTATTATTCTAGAGGTGATGTAGGTTTTAATGTAGGATTTTGGTTAAGGTATGTTGAAAAGACTGGGCAGAGGGCTGTGTATACTACGGGTAAAGGAGCTTCAGCTGTAGGCCTAACAGCAGCTGTGCACAAGGACCCAGTGACCAAGGAGTGGACTCTAGAAGGAGGTGCCCTTGTTTTAGCGGATAAAGGAATCTGTCTTATTGATGAGTTTGACAAGATGAATGATCAGGACAGGTAACCAAAGGTTTTGCTTACGTGTTGTCGGTGTTTTCATTCTTAAAAGTTTTTCTTTTTTTGGTTTATATTATGAGGATATACATTTCTTCCCATGGAACAGGGTGAGTATCCATGAAGCAATGGAGCAGCAGAGCATCAGTATATCAAAGGCAGGGATTGTAACTTCTCTCCAGGCCCGTTGTTCTGTCATTGCTGCTGCAAATCCTATAGGAGGAAGGTATGCACGTAAACAAGAACATCTTATTCATGCAATTGTCGACTTATTGACGGAGCTTTCCGAACTTAGACATTTATGATAAACATATTAAAAGGACTCCTGATTCTAATAAATACTTTTGCCCATTTCAGATATGATTCCTCGAAAACATTTTCACAAAATGTTGAGTTGACTGATCCGATCACATCTCGTTTCGACATCCTCTGTGTTGTTAAGGTGGTACTTCTTTAAACTCATTCGTTCTTGTAGCTCATGTCCATTTGTCGACACTAATAAAGAAACATTTTGACCATTGATTGCAGGATGTGGTTGACCCTGTCGCAGATGAGATGCTTGCACAGTTTGTTGTTGATAGTCATTTCAAGTCGCAAACGAAGGGTGCCAATATAGATGATCGGTCCTTGAGTGAGTCCCAGGAAGATATCCAGGCTTCTGTGAGGCCCACTGATCCAGAGGTCTCTGATTCATCATCCTGCTAGTCCGGCATGTAGTGGCTTCATTGTCGTTTGACATTTTTTCTTTAGGTTTTGTAATCACTAGAAGTTTTCCTTCTTTCAGATTCTTCCTCAAGATTTGCTGAAGAAATATATAACTTATGCTAAGTTGAATGTATTCCCGAAGTTGCACGATTCTGATTTGGAAAAACTAACACAAGTTTATGCTGAATTGCGGAGAGAATCTTCGGTGAGGTCTTTTTCTTTTTCTTTTTTTTTTCTTGTTATTGATTGACATTTAGGGTAATGATTTAGAATGACCATCTCATCACATATAGCTCTCCGTTTTATTGTGCCTGCTCAGCATGGACAAGGAGTCCCTATAGCAGTGAGGCACATAGAGTCAATGATAAGGATGTCTGAAGCACATGCCAGAATGCACCTCAGACAACATGTTACAGAAGAAGATGTGGACATGGCAATACACGTTCTTCTAAATTCATTCATTTCAACACAAAAATACGGGGTGCAGAGAGCTCTGCAGAAGGTACGTGAAGAAACCTAACTATTTTCCTCATGTAGACCTTTTTGATGCTGGTTATTGTTCAACATGACACAAATGCCTGTATCTTGTGGCAACAAGCTAAGAGTCCTTTAAATTATTGTACAAGAGTGAATAACTAGCATGTGAGAAGAGCTCCCTTTTAGAATACAAAATTATAGTGCATGTTGTCAAATTGATTAATATTTATGGTTTCTCCGATTTTGTTGTTGGCGCCCCTTGTGCCGAACTTCTTCAATGCATAAAGTTTGAAATTACAATGTCTTGTAAATGCCAATTTAATTTTGAATTCTGAAACATGATGTCTGATGTAAAAATTGGATGAATTTCACAAACGGTATCTCAACTATATGAATTGTAACAATTCATACTTCAAAAATTATTTGTAACATAAAATTACCTGAACTTTTATTTTAAAACTAAAATAATCTTTGAAAAATTAAATTGTTACAATTTGCATGTACTGTTGGTGAAATTCACCCCAGAAAAATTATAATCACATTGAAAACTGTTAGGTAGGCAATCATAATCAGTGACTGAAGTTTTCTTGTACTCAAATTTAGGCTTTCTGGCTAAAGGGTTCCCCCAACTTTCATGCTCATTCATCATTTAAGCATAACTTAATTTGAGCCTTTTGCTGAACTGGCTTTATCCGTATTTTGATAATCTCTTTCATGTCCTAATAAAATATTCCTTTCTTAGAATAGCTGGAGACTAATTTGATATATTGCTCCAGAGTTTTAGAAAGTACATTACCTACAAGATGGATTACAACAGAATGCTTCTGAGTCTGCTGCAAGAACTTGTGAGCAGAGCACTGCGCTTTGAAGAAATTATATCCGGTTCCATTTCAGGGCTTACCCATATTGATGTGAAAGTGGAGGATTTGCGGAACATGGTAATGCAGACCTACACTTTTGCTCCCTGTTATTGTTAGAAAGGAAAATGCTCATGGCATTTATTATGTTGGCCTTTGGTGCAGGCGGAAGAACGTGGAATCAGTGATCTAAACCCCTTCTTTTCCAGTACCGATTTTTCTGCAGCAAATTTTGAGCTGGATAACGAACGGCAAGTGATCAAGCATCGTCTCCCTAGACACTAAGGTATTCGTTGCATAATGAGTCAGCCCTAGCATGAGCGTTTGAATTAGTATTTAAGAGTGGTTAGTAGTCTCCTCAATATGTGATAGAGACTCTATCATGCTTTGAAATCAAATGAAATTCTACTTCCTTCTAGCACTCAAGTACATTCCAGATGACTCCAATCAAAAGCTAATTTCTGTTGTCCTTACTATTATAATAAACTTAGTTATTTAGTATCAACATGTGGATCACTCTTATCTAATTTTTTGATATTCATTATTACTTTAAAAAAAAAAAAAAAGAATAAAGAAAATTTGGGAAGCATGGCACATTTGTTGGATGTAACTGGAAGGTGCTGGATTATTGTGTATATCACATAATGGTGCAGTAAGCATGAACATTGTCTTCACTGAAAAGATGAACAGTATTATCATCAACAGTTTCGTAGGCTTGGTCTGGAAAGTATCCATGTACGCCTTCATTATGACCGTGCCTGTAATAGTTATATGAAGTTGTATAGGTGCTTTCATCCAAGTACTGAGATGCGCAAGGATAATATTCAGTATCGTAGGGGAATGGCCAAAACTCAGCCTTTCTTCCTGTTCTCCTCACAACCTTTAGAACTTTCCTGTGATCCACATGACCTGTTACAGTCACCTTTTGCTTATCCATGTCTATTTCCAAGCTATCAACACCTGCAAATGCACAACTGCTTAATTTAATTAGCTTTGTCTTGGAATTTAAATGTTTGAGCATCTATATGCATATACTACCAAAAGCAACATAGGATATGGCTACAAAAATTAAATGAAACTCTTGCCGTCCATTTTGGAGATTGCCCTTCGTATCCTTTTCTCGCACCCTTGGCAGTCCATATGAACCGAAAGCTCCACAATCTGCCCAATCAAATCAAATGGGAACACATGATACTACACAGCATTCATTGTCTTTTTTTTAGTTGGGATATGAAAGGAGAGCGACTTACAGACATGGCATTTGATAGTTTTGACCTTCCACATACCCATCCAAACATTATGAGTATGCCAAGCACATGAGAAGCCCAACATGTTCTCGTTGTTTTGTTCGTCTCTGGCCCTGCTTTTATATCCATTTTTCCACTTTGTTTCTAACATTCTTCCGTTGGCATGGAGGCTTGTGTCGCAAGCTTAAATTAAAAGGTTGCACATATGTATTAACGAACTACGAAAATCTTGGTTCGTATTTTTCCCCCCCATCTGTAGTTAAAATGAAATTTATCTTGCTTGATGATCTACGAGATACGGAATGCTATCGTTTACTACCGAATGAAGAGCTTTAGAACCCTTTTTTTTCCCCCCTGATTAATTGGGTAAATTACAAAAATATCGTGTCAAGCCCATTGTTGTGCTAGTTTAAATCAAATGAAATTCGGTGAATATTAGTTTTGGTAGAAGTGGATGGTGAAAGAATAGTGAAGTGGCCAATATGTTGAAAATGGCTGCATGTTCGGAATAAGTTCTTTGATTAATTGATTCTTCTTTGTTTTTTTTAAATAGAAAATCATTATTTCTGACATAGAGATAGAGCTTTAAAAAAAAAAATTAACAAGATTTGAAAAAGAGAAGAAAAGAATTGAATGCATTTGGCGGACGAATGGAGATTGGAGAATGATGAGAAAATTCCCTGGGCAAGCAGTCAGGATAGAAAAGCAATGGTCCACTAGACGTTTCCCTCATTCTTGATCGATGGATCATTTTTGTATCATTTCTATGTTGTTATTTATTTATTTTTTTTTATGTCGCTTTCAACGTCACTCAAGTTGAATATGAGAATGTGAATATTATGCAAAAGCACAACGCAATTTGCATGTATTTTTTTTTTGGGGGTAACCTGGTGGAATGGAATGAGGAATTTGCTGTTTTCGTCTTCACGGAATGCTTACACATAAAACACGCACTAACATTCGAGGATTAGTAACTCCATCTATGCATAAACTAACTTTAGCGGAATCAATTAGAGAGGAAAAAGTATTTACTGTACACTATACGCAAAGCTTATTTATCGGAAACTTTTCATTATGCAGTATGCATTATTTTAGTTCCCGGATAATATAATCGTTTAGGCTTTGTTTCTGGTGGATCAATTATATCATATTCATCCCATTTTATGATTAAACTAATTCATCTTCAGCAACAAACTTCTACCCCTTCCTACTTAATTATCAAAATTTCCTTTCTGTAATCAATACATCATATCACAGCCACAGGGGACATCTTAAATATATTGAAATTTGCTTCCTTCTGGAAGCGTTGGTTTAATGAAAGCCTCCGCGCTTATGGTGGTAACTGTTAAATGGTAAGTAGAGCAGTGATGGAGAGTTATTTGGTAGTAGCAGTGACTGATCATAATGTAGAAGCACGAGTTAAAACTTAAAGGCCGCCGCTTTGCTACGGCCTTTATATATGTACCATTATGCTTATATATATATTTTGTGAAGTTAAGGATAAGCAATGGAGGGGAAGAAGCAGATTCCTCAGCTTCTTCTTCTGCTTCTAAGACTATATATGTTGCTTGGTTTTGCTTCCTTTTTACCTTTTATTTTTGTTTTTTTTTTTTTTGGGTAATCTCCCCTTTGATGAATTTCGTTCGCGTTTCCAATTCCAGTGTCTGCATTTTCGAGGCCTTTTAAATGAAGATATCAACTGTTTGAATCGCCAAAAATCCCTACACGAACAAATTCCATCCTTGAAATGATGGAAACAATTTGAATCCTTTATTATGATTTCTCGCTCTACTATCTTAATTAGAAATACGTTTTACAGAACCATGGCAGCTGTGACGCACACGATGGGTTTTGGAAACGCGAATGGTTGCCCCTGCCCGTGTGCTTGATGAGGCCGAAACCAAGTGCCATCACTTCGCTGTGCGCAATTTGTAAAGCAAGTCTCTTTGCTTCCCAACCACATTATTCATCCGTCGAAACAATTTTAGAGCTTCATTGAATTGCCCCATCTTCACATATCCACCCACAATTTCTGTCCATGGGATAATGTCTTTGGTTGCCATTTGATCAAAAATTGCCCTAGCATATCTGCAAAAGCGTTAGAGTCAACATACATTTTCCAAGAGGCATTTCATCGTGCACTTGATGAGCGACAGCTCTCGCCCTACAGCTTTGGTGAACAGGGGGATGTTTGGATTGTGAAGCGTGAATTGGTATTGAATTATGGAATTTGAGGAAACTGTGCATCTTTGTTCACAAAAACAAGTTGGCATCCACCGACGTTATGGCGTGACCAATTGTGAAACTCTTAAGCCAAGTAGGAAATTGGGATGCCGGATCTAGTAATTTCTGCGCATACTAATTACGGATAAACCATATCCTTCTACTTCTTCCAAATTTTTCTTTTAACAAACAAGTGTTTCATAATTAATTTACTGTTAAATTTCATCCTTTAAAATTTATTGTTCGTTCTTTATATTTTGATGGTCATTTCAATTTTCATTGTGTTAATTAAAATGAGAAAAAAAGATGTTAATATAGAAAAAAATTCCTTGAAAAGGTCATATTATTTGTAATTTTTTTTTAAGTAGTTGGATATTTTTTATTATTATTTAAAGGTAGATGAAACAATTTTTTTTTTTTTGGGTACAAAAAGCTGAGTTATAGAAAGTAATGCAGATAAAAAATGCCACAAATATCATGCAAAAACACGTGGATAAAAACTTTTGGCAGTGAACACGGATCAAGACTGAGACCCAGTCAAAGATTTCGCCGCCAACGCAAAACGTACTAAGTTGGTAGGACGGCACTGCGCAAGAAATGTCAATATAACATCAGCAAGCGCCAAGCGGCAGCCTAGCTATTTTCATGATTTGAAAAGCACAATAACGTTGAAACTTCTATAGATGCGCAGCGCAGGTAACGAAGAAGAAAGGATCTAGCATAAATTTGGTACGGAGGAGCAGGCATATATAGCACTCGTGAGTCGCGAGTTATTATGTGATGTGTGGTCAAATTTCATATTTCTCAGAGTTAATCTGAACTCAACTTAAATTCTAAATGCAACAATTTAAAGAGAAGAGAACTTGTAACCTAGCCAGCATGGAAACTGCATTGAATTCCAATCATGAATAGAGAAGGAAGAGTTAAAAATTTGTATCAAAAAAGAAAGGAGATGAACTAGTTTGACTGTTAAATTGTCGTCATTTTTTTTATTATTTGGGGTGAGGGTGTCGTCATTCATATATATATATACATATTTTTTTATGCGAGTCCAACAGTACTGCCAACCCAATTCCGATTTGCCAATCCCAATAATTCAGCTCACGTACTCTCAGCTGATTGATATGATATTCGGGGTGAGGGTGTCGTCATTCATTTTTAGAGATTGGCTGGTATAAACCCTCCGGAAGTATAACCAAACCCAAATAGTACATCAAATCAATAGTACAGAATTTCACTGTGTCTGGTACCAAGGACTAATTATGTCCATGGGTTGCGAACATCATTATTGTTGCGGAGTTGGAAAGCTTCAAAAGGGATTTATTAGTTTCAGACACTTAGGAGAAAATGATTTTTTTTTCCAGCTTTTCACTGATGCGGACGGGATTTGGATTTTGGCCCTTGATGCTTTGACGACAAATTGGTTTTGTTAAAGGGAAATTCTCATTAACTATTATTAAGAAATTAAGAAGAAATCATTTCTGGCTAATTTATTTTATTTATTCAATTATTACTTCACTAATTAGAACGAGAAGAAATTACATACGCACAGATGATATGGTGGATAAATTAAGAAAAGGCGTTGGATTTTTCGTTTTCTTTCTTTCTTTATTTATATATATTTGATCCAATGAATAGAGCAGACAATATATTGACCAGTTATACAAAGAACACAAGGCATGGCGACCCCAGAAAAAGAAAACAGACAATCTTTAAAGAAAAGAACAGAAAAAAATTGAAAATTATTTCCTATTTTCTTAACCTGATCTTGATCTTGGCTTTTGAAGAAGGTTTAGACAATGTAGGAAGAAGAAGGTGGTCCGAGGATTTACGAACATGACAGGTCTTTTGGATCCTTTTGGAATGAGATTTCTTCCTTAATTTCAATATTCCAAAAGAAGAAAGTTTTCTCTTTTCCTTCTCCTTCTCCCTAACAGTCTCCAGCTTTGGTTTCCAATGCCGAGAAGCAACCAGGAGGTTGTAATCCTTGAGTAACTGAGGAGTGGTGCATACTTTGCTCCTGGTAATTTTACTGTCATGTGTGATGTTGCCTTCTTCCATCAACTCAGAAATAAACTCATCGGAAACCCGAATTCTCAGACACCCAGATGAAGATTTCTGTATATCGAAAGCTTGGCAAGTGGCAGCTTTCTTAAGAAGAGAATTAGGAGTAATAGAACGGGATTGGAGTTGGTTGTTATGGTCGTTTAGAAAAGAGGCGATGGTGACGAAGGACAAGACAGTCTGGAAGTAATGTTTAGGGAGAAGAAAATACTTGTGGCCAAGCTGAAGCTGGTCGGAAAGGGAGAGAGCAGGGATCTTCTGACCTATGTAGAAACAATCAGAACGACAAACCAGGTGTTTGGGATACTCCACCAGAACTTGGGACACATTGATGGGTGTTTCATAGATCTTCACTACTCCATCCCATTTTATTAGCTTTATACTAGCACTCCCTGCTTCTGCTGATCTCTCTGCCCCTCTCACATGGACGCATGAGATCATGTGGTTCCCCATCAACTGTAAGCACCAGGGGATCATTTGCACTTTCAGAAATTTTATACCCATATAATTAATTTGCTTGCTGCTGGCTTTATATATATCCTTCAAAAATAACCCTCATCCTGCTGAGCCATTCATTAACACATATATCTATCAAACAAAGAATTTTTCTTCTTTAGAATTGAATTGAATCGAATCATATATATGAGAGGATGAGATGATATTGATGAGAAAGGAGAAAGGTTTCTTTATGTTTTTCTGAAATTGTGAGATAAGGTTGGATGAGATGAGATTTGATCACTAATATAATATATATAATGCTTCAAGCAATTGAAAAAGGAGTCAATAAAAGGAGGTGAGATTTGTGGGCGAGAATATAGGCTCATATATATATATATACACTACTACTACTACTAGAAAACTGAACTAAGCTAACCTCAGAATTACACGATATTAAGATTTTTTTTATAAAAAAAAAAAGGAAAAAGCTCAAATTAACTAATTAGTGTAGTTTTTAGCGAGGGGCATATGACCCCCAAAGCTTTTTCTATTAATTTCTAATATTTTCAACATGTTGTTACTAATAAATATATATTATAATTTATATTTCAATTTTTGTAATATATTATTGATTAGTTTAGGAATATGTACATTTAAAATAAATAAAAGAACAAATTACAAAACATTTCCTTGATGTTTTAAAAATTACATTAAAAAATAAATTTTTAAAAAAATTAACAGTGCATTGCCATTCTCTTTTATAAAAATATCATTTAAAATAATAGTCAGAAAGACGGTGGCTTCAAAATACTGACTGTTCTATAGTTACAATAGTTGGTAAAAGGTATAAATTCTAAATTTTTGTAAAATAAACTTTAGAAAATTTACATAAAAATATCTCTAATATAAAAAAAATCATATAGTGGATATTATCTCAAACCTCAAACGTATGGAATGTATTGTTCATTTTTCAAAAATTTATTTATAATTATAATTTGTTAAAATTCGGTGAAATTTTATGTAATTTGCTCAAATTTAAACCCATCTCCATGAAACCACGAACACCATTTTTCAATTTTTATTATAAATTTACAAACTTTGACGCATTAGTTTGACTGAAACTTTTTGCAAATGGACTTTTCTTTCAAATTCCAAAGCCAAAAACTTTTTTCTTTTTTTTTTTTTAAAAAAAAAAGGGGTAAGTTTTGAAATAGGTCCCTCGTTTGCATTGCCTCTTGCATAATTTATATATAAATATAGGAGACTTTGATGACCGTGTAATGAAGAATCTGACTCGCAGATTCTCTTGATGCTTTTTTCATTGGTCGGCTGCTGCTACCTGCCTCCTCAGATTTTCTACTTATATGATTTCATTATTATTTGTTTCACATCCACAATTTTAAATTTATATCCCATAAATTCTCATTTTATATTTATCCATTCCCATGCATGTGTCACATGTTTTAAATTTTTCTTTTGCTCCCCCATTTAAATATGTTTTTCTTTTTTATAATAATGAATTATCCTAATTTCTATTTGTTTCTAGTTATATGTCAAATTGAGTTTTTTTTTTTTTGGTAGAGAAATTGAGTTTTTTTTTAGTTATTTTGATTATTTATTTACAAGGGTTAATTTAATTGATTACCATGAAATTATCCATTCCCATGTGTTACTGATTATTTTTAGTTATTTCCAACATGTGTGAATATATATATATATATATATATATATATATATTATTATATTAAAATTGTATGAAATATCAACAAGCCGATTAAAAAAAAAAAAGGTCACCGACAAATTTACTCTTAAATTATATTTTAAATTGCGAGTCATATTTTAAATTATAATTCTTAATTCAGTATAAATTACCTATTAAAGTTTTAAATCGGTCAGTATGAGTCTCTGAATTATAGCTCTATTACATCGTTAATCCAATCTTGTTGAGTCGATTTCATCCATTAAAAACGATATCGTTTTACTTAATTTTTTTACTTTTAAATATAAATGGCGCCGGCTGATTAAAAAATAATAATTTTAATTTAATTAGACGGTGTGGTTTTGAGAGAGAGAAAATAATAAAAAAGAAATACAGCTCTAACAATGGAATGGAAATCATCTCCATTCTTCGAATTCCTCTCTATCTTTAACAAAAATTTGTCTCTAAAACTTAAAATCCATCTCCATCTTCAATTCCTGTGAAAGCGAAAACTGGATTTTCATAGAATTGAATAGCCATATTAAGTCCGAAGCTTAAACCTTCCTAGAAGGCATACCGATGAAGATATTTATCCAATTATCTTATAAACATTGTTTTAATTAATTATTTATGTGAAACTTGGTTCTTAATTGACCTTGGATTTAAAGTTTTGCCCCCAACATATTTTGCTGATGAAGAATTTGAGGAACACAGTAATGGAGAATGAGTTTTTTTATTGCCTCACCCACCTAAAATTAAAATTGCAAACCCATCTCCTTTTCAAAGCTAAACCCAAACTACCATTTCTTCGACTGGATTTCTCTACCAACTCATCTCCTATATTTCAAAGGGTACTATGTGTGAAGGATATTGTCGGCCAGCAGTCTGTTGCATGGCTATGTTGAACCTGGGGAGAAGGTAAGAAGCCATTTTTTGGCCTTGGAACCAGATTATAAATAGCAGCGATTATGTTCTTTCAAACATGTATGAGAGGAACTTGAAGAATGAATACGAGGGATAATCGTATAAGTTTGTTACAATTTGATACCAAACTTTTTAATTATTATAAATTGGTATCAAATTTTTAAAAAATATTACAGTTTGATACCAAGACAAAATTCTAGTCAAACAAAATGATGTGTTAGTATATTACATGCCACATCAGTTGGTCAATAGACAACGTCAACTTTTTTTACTAAAATTTTAATTTTAGTACCAAATTGTAATATTATTGAAAAATTTTGTATTAATTTGTAACAAAGAAAAAATATTTAATATCAATTTATAACAATTAAAAAATTAATTTGGTATCAATTTGTAATAAAATGATAAAAATTCATATCACTTGTGCAATCATGGAAACGATTTCAATTCTGTTGTGTTATAGATTTCATAAAGCCGTGTATCTTTTTTATTTTCTCTCTCACAAAACGTCACCTTATAGTTTGAATAAGGATTATTATTTTCAAATAAGCCTCGTTTATATATATATATATATATATAAGAGAAATGAAATCGTTTTGAATGGACCAACTCAACTCAAAGGAATTGAATTAGCAGAATCAAAAGGTTTTTCAAACCATAAAAGATTTTTATTTTTTTTATCTATCAATATTTCTAACTTAAAATTTTCTTGACTCTCATCCAGATAAAAAGTTTCATAAAGCGGTCTATTTGTATAGCATATCTCTTTAAAATAGAATTCATCATTTGTTTTTTTCTTTCCATTCACTTGAATTTCTTTCGTTTCGTCGATTTTGTCCGAATTCTCATTTTCTTCCGAAAAAAAGGGGTGGATCCAAATGACTACTATTTTATAGAATAGTTTCGAGGTAAATTTACCTTTTAGACCTAGAAAGCAATATTGCATAGAGTACCTATGAAGATGTGCAGATTTTATACTTATAAAGCCTCTGTCGCACTTTCTATGGCACGTTAGGAGCACCTCAGAAAAGTTGTCTCCCTACTTTTTGGTGCTCAGCCTTCGGCTTTCAAAGTGTTGACGATGGTCTATATATAGAATGAAAAACGAAAGCATAGCACTATTCCTGATAATGAAAATTAAAATGTAATTGCACATTGATCATATCCTTTACCTCCACTGAAATATTTCTCATTTATATCATTAGATTTATGTATTAAATTATGAATTGAATTGATATATAAAAAATTATAAAACTTACTTTATATTTTATATATTTAAAATCGATAATAGAAATTATTTTTTAAAAATATAGATAATAAAGTATAAATTCATATATATCATACCTAAAGAATACAGAATGCCTATTTTCAGTTTTATTTAAAAATATATATACATATATATATAGAACGGCTGGCTGTAAGTATAAGAACAAATGTTCTACTGCCCTAAGATAAAGCCAAAATCTTAAATTAATTGATTGTAGAATGGGATTGATCCCCGCAGTTCACACTCATCAAAAACTTTATCCTCGGCATTAATTCCTTATTTGCAGATCTTATTACCAATTAACTAATTCATCCAAATAATATCTGGGATGGAGTGTATATTTATTTCAAATTTAATAGTTATAATACCTTATATTCTATATTTTAACTAATAATATAACTTTATTCATGATAATGTATTATTTTATTTATAAGGAATTATATAATATTATGATATTTTATTTATAGTGAATTATTTTACAATTATTATTTGATATGGTTCGAAAGAGAACCGATTAATTGAGTTGAAATTCAATTAATCAGCACACTAAAAATTATATAAAATCCTTAACCATTTATCTTTTCCCAATAAAATTAGTCAAAAGAAATTTTGATTAGTTTACTTAATTTTACTATTTTACTGAATTCAATTAAATTACATTTATTCTTAATTTTAACAACCTATTTTAAAATTTAATTTCACCATAAAAGTTTAAAAACCTAAAAAATTAATATAATTCAACATAAATAATAGTTAAATATAAATAAAAATTCCACTCCAAAATGAAATTAAAATTAAGAATTTTAACATTTTTAAGTAAATTAATTAATGCAGTTAATTTTCATTAACTTCAAAAATTAACTAAAAATCATAATTATTAATTCTCCTGGGCCGTCTATTGAATCAAAATATCATCTATCAAACAAGCCGGTTAATCAAATTATATGATTCAATTTATATTTACTCCTTAATTTAATTGCCTATTTAATTTAATCGGCATAAAACAGTAAAACATCCATAATTGATAGTTAATAAAATCCCACGCGATGTAAATTTAAATGAATAATTAATAAAAATCAAAATTAAAATAAATAATCTCTTTTGTTATAAAGTGGACTAAATTTTTTTTTTTTATCATACATCTTATGAATTATATCCTTTATTCGTCAAAAAAGAAAAAAAGTAAGATGAATTATAAATTTTTGGGGAGCTGAAAATTTAAAAAAAAATATAATGAAATTACAAGCCATGTTCCTTAACATAATTTAAATAATCGTTTTCATTTTAACTCACTTTTAGAGTAAATTAAGTTTTAAAAACTCATTTTTAATTTTCGTACATGTTAAAATGAATAATGCATAAGAAAAATAATATATTTTTAAATATTCATATTTTATAGTCGATTTTATTTGTAAATAAAATAATAAAAAATTGTTAAAAAATTATTTAAAATCTCTGCCTCTAGTTATTAGACAACAGTTAAAAATATATGTTAGAACCATCCAATAATTATGTGCATGCATATTTATATTTTACATTAAAAAAATCAAAATACTAAGATCGAATCTCTAAACTATATCATAGGAAACAAGTCAATTTTTAATTTAATTCAACATAGTGCAATTAAGTCTTTAGAAACTAATTTACCTTTTTTTTTAAACCTCAATAGAAAACCACTTGAACTTTCGGTCTTTGAGGTTAAAGCTTAATAGTTAATACTTAGTTTGTTTTATTAGAGGAAATGAGTAAAAAAGAAGACAAACGAAATTGAATTTCATTTTTTCTTTTCCCTGTTAATATTTTGGATGCTAATTTGAATTTTGAAGAGGAGAGAGAGAGAAATAAAATTTCCATTTCCTCTTGAAGGTCCCATTAAGTTTTCCATCCAGATTAATTGGCGAAAAATGAAGGGAAATGGACATTCACATATATATCCTTAAAATTAAATTTTATTTCCTACCAGAAAAAAATATTAAATTTAATTAATAGTATGCTCCGTACCCTTAACACTTCATCACAGTCTACAGATAAACCTTTAATAAATTAATAATCTCATTTATTTCCATTCCTTTTAAACATGTATCCAAATTACATAATTAATTTCTTAAAAAATACTAATACTAATTAATTAAATTATTTATTACTCAATAAATGAGGTAAAATGGTAAAAGTTTTATGCAACCTTTTATATATAAATATATATATGTAGCATTATGGATAAGGGAATATCACACGTATGAAATGTGGTGACATTTTTATAAATATTCATCATCTGTTTATAGGTATGTTCATTAATTTATTGATAAATATTTACTTATTATAAAATTGTAGATCTATTATAAATAAAGTAAAAGAATGTTCATTTGTTGTAAATTTTGGGTTCATTATTAGTAAACTATAACTTATAAATTATAAGTTTATTTGTTATAAATTGCAGATTTATTAGCAATAAAGAAAAAAGGTTCATTAGAAATAAAATAAAAATTCATTAATTTATAGAAACAAATTCATTTATCGTAAAATTGTATATTCATTAGAAATAATGTAAAAATTCATCAGTTTATTAATAAAAGGTACATAGTTTATTAGTAATATTCATTTCATTTTACTGTATATTTAATTTAATGGATATTAATTTTTTTATATCAGAAGATAGGGTTGTTCATGGGCTGAATTGGACGAAAAATTGTAAAAATTCAATCTAATCCACCATTAAAGTTTATGAATAATTTATTCACTTAAAACTAATTCAATCCAACAATTTTATAAAAGATGGATTGGTTGAATATTGAATTGAGTTGGGTTATATTTACAAATAAATTGAACATTATTTTGAATCTTGTAGTTATTAATTGTTAAACTACTTTTCCATACAGATTCTTTTTCCTTTCATAATTTATTTATATTTTCCAAATTAATAATTTTTTATTTTTTTAATTATATAAATTTTTATTTAATTATTTTGAATAATATTATTAATATTGGTAAATATTTGTATAAGATCAAATTTTATTCATTATTTAATTATCTCCACAAACAATAACCCACACCTTATAACTTCTTAATTAATCTTAATTGTATTAATTTTTATACTTAATTTTAATTATTTCGTATAATATTATTGGTATATTTTATAGTTGTCACGTCTGCAATATATATCCTGACCGTGTACCCGTATTTCTGTTGTTTGTACCGCAGTACGGAAGTGTACCGATCATAGTCTAAATACTGACATATAAGTGTGAGAAATCTAATTTAATATGATAATATGATGCTTAATATAAATATTGAGTTGATTTGATGAAATGTTGTGATTTCGTATCATACATATAAATCAAGGCAACAGACAGGGCCGAGAATACAAGGTTTTCGTTCAGCGGTGAGAATTCGAGTTAAGCATACCATAATAGAGAAAATAATATTTTAAGGCTATAAGTAAAGTTATATCGAGATATTTTGAAGTTAAGAACTCCGATTTGCATAAATAATATTTCTGGTGCATATTTACAGTCCGATATTCCGATTGAGAGTTAGAGATACACGCTTAATATTGCAATGATGCCAAGATGATTACAATTAAATTCTAAGATTTTTAAAACTGATAATTTAGAAATCGGATTTCAGATGAATTTTTACGGGCATGATTTAGAAAAATGACTAAACTGCAAAAATATAATTTTCGTACTGGTAGTTGTTTTGCAAAATTGGAAAGACCATTCCGAAGAGAAATTTTTTTTGAGAATTTTGGTATGTTCAATTTGAGGAGATAAGATCATTTGAAATATGAAATTTAAGAAAATAAATTTGCTCAAGTACTAAATTGAAAATTTGGAAAGTTTGTGAAAAAAATTCAAAGTCAAAGTTTATTTTGGATTAATTTGGATAAAATTCAACATATCTTTTTGATTAATTTTAATTGACTAATAGGAGCAAGAATTAAGTTTAATTAAAATTAATTAAGCAATAATCAACTATAAAAAGTAAAAAAAAAAAAATCAACAATTCATCGTAAAAAAAAAAAACTTCATCATCTTCTTTTTCTTCTTCCTTTGCACGACCAATAAGCTATTTCCCTTAATTTGTTTTTCAATTTTTTCTCACAAACTACCATAATCCAAACCTAAGAAGGTATAAGGAATTAAGTAATAGTGAAAAAAATATTTTTGGAGAAAAATTAAATATTGATAAAAAAATTCCAAGAAATTTTGAGGTGAGATTTTCTTTCAAATTTTCATTGATTTAATTTGATTTGAATTATTATTTTGAATAAATTTTAGTTTGGTGGTGTGTTTGATGTTGAATTTATAAAAATGAGGAATTAAGGTTTTGAAGAAAAATTGTGGAAAAACTAAATAAAAATGGACAATGAGTAGAATGAGACTTGAGGAAGATGAATATGGTAAAAAATTTGATAAAAATAATTTTTGTGGAATTTTTAGAAATTTTTCATAATTATGACTGAATTTTTGAAAAATTATTTTGAAGGATTTGTGCCATAAAATAATGAAAATGAAGTGTTTGGAAGTGGAATATAATTTTTTAAATGAATGAAATATTTAATAGAATTTTTGGTGAATTTTTGGATTTTTAGCCTAATTATTGAAAAATTTAGTGAAAATTATTGAATATTATTTTTGGTGAAATTGGTAATGGAAAATATAAGAAAGTGGGTTAAAGAGATCATAGGAATTTATTTGAAATTTTTAAAGTATTTATTGAATTAATAGAAAATTTTGAGTAGAAAAATGGATTTTTAGAGAAAAAGGAAAAATGAAAGTAAAAGGAGAAAAATAGTTTGGAGGAGGAAAAATAAGGAAAATAAAATGTTAACAAAAATAAAAAAAATATTGAAAAAATTTTGGTTACGCCGGAAAGCATATTAAGTAATTGAAATTTCGAATTATATGTCAAATACATGTAATGAGAACCGATAATATCGATATAAGATTTTGATATATGAGATAGTGTGAATTATTTTAGAATTTTATTTTCAACGGAAAATATGTTAAAGATAATTTTGTAGTTAATCAGAAATTATTGTTGTTGAGATGCATTTACGAGATCGGCACCAAAGGCAGATCGGGAAAAAGAGCTAGTAGATATCGACATGTAAAAGTTGAGGTTTGTACAATAATTTATAATTTTAGCTATTAAATATTTAAAATATGATTTTAATGAAGTTTTGATTTAAATGAGTTTATCTGATGAATATGAAATTGAAAAATAATTATTTATAGCAAATATTAACATAAAAAAATATATATTTTTGTGTCTTGTTTACTTGAATAATAAAATAGTTTAGAAATTCATATTTGACAAGATTTTGATATTTTAATTCATATATTAGCATAGACAACAATTTAGGGAATTATTAACATGTCAATAGGGTTATTGGTTCGATATGTTTTTTATGTCCATATATTATATTTTACGGCCTAGTGGGTTTTTTGTTGTTGTATGATACATATATTTGGTCTAGTGGATTTCCTGGGATCGTGTGATATATTTTATTCACATTATTTTTCTCTAATCTGATAGGTTTCCTAGGATCATAAAATGATATGTACCTCTCATTTCCCTGTGATTAGTCTATGATAATTTAATATATAGGCATGACAAAATTTTTCTGAGTTTATAATATTAATGAATGATTTTATATTTAACATTTTATATAAATAACTGCTATTATAAATTACTGTACAATTGAATTGATAACTCAGCGCAGAAATTTATTTTTCTCTCGCACAAGTTTAAAAGTAAAAATAAAGCAACAAGCAATGTTGATATAAAATCGATGATAGTGGACCCCACAATATGAAGATAAGCAGTAGTAATAATCATTCTAAGTGAATTAGTATTTTCTTTTGTATTTTGTTATTATGGCATTAGTGAAGTACAATTTTTTTTTTTAATATTCATATACAAGGGAATATAAGTAGATAGTAGATTTGAAGTTATATTGTATATATTTTTGTTTTATATCTTTTTCTACTTAGATAAAAATTTTATAGTATTTTATGTAATTGATTAAATATTTTGCTATCGATTTTGTAAATCATAATACTATTTATCAATTTGGTATATTATGTTATATACATAAAGGTAAGGACTATTATAATAATATAGCTTTTTTGGCAAAAGATAAACAAAAGTTAACAACATCATACCTTACTTATAACATTTTTTGCTTAAAAAAACTATGATTACATATTAATTAGAATAAAATTTAATTTCAAAATTTGAAAATAATTAAATTAAAATAAACATTATTAATTAGAATAAAATAAAATTTAAAAACTGCATCTATAAAATATGTATTTTTTAGAATTAAAATATATATTTTTTTATTAAAATATGAGTATTGTTAGATATCTTTTATTTATTATTTTTTGATTATGCTCTTTATTAAAGCGATGGATATTTCTATTTTATTTATATAAATATTATATTATTAAAAGTGATAATTTATTGTTAAAAACACAGAAAATATAATAAAAAGTTATATAATATTTATATTTTATATAGTAAAAGAATTATATTTTTTTCGTAAATTTAAAAAATAATCATAACAGATTTCATGCTTCATCTCAATGATTTTACATGAATTATTTTTGTATTTTAAAAAAAATAGCACTCCTATGATGAGTTACCTAATAGGAGTATCAACAAAATATTAGAAAACAAAAGCAAAAAATCCTGATCCATGTGTCAACTATTGAAAAAACAAAAAGCCATGAAAAAAATGAAAATTGTGAATGAGGGTGGAATATAACCCAATCCAATAATTTTTTAACCAATCTAACCCATGAAATACAAATAAATTGAATAAATTTTACCCAACCCAATAAAAAATCACTTTAAAATCAAATATTGGATTGGTTTAGGCTAATTGAATTAGTTGGATACCAAAATTTTTTGAATAACCCTATGTAAATATAAATCCATTGAATCCTTTTTGACAAAATGCAATAAAAAATCTGGTTTATTATGAATAAAATAAAAATTTATTAATAAAGATTCATTTGTTTATTAGTAAAAATTTATTTCATTATTTTGTATATTTAATTTAATAGATATTATATTATTTTGATTTATATATATATATATATATATATATTGAATCTTCTTAAATAAGATGAATTGTGTATTTAATTTAATAAATATTATATTATTTTCTTAGTCGGAATGAGTTAAGTTTTAATGTAATCTAAGAAAAAAAAAACAATTAAGATCGTTTTGAACATGATCTTCTTGAATTACATTTTTACATAATTAAGCTTTACTAACATATGAATATAGATAAAATTTTATGGTTTGTCGAAATTTTTATATTTTTTTCATTTTTATTTCTAATTTTTTGTTTTTTTTATTTGTACCGAAAATTATTTTATTTATACCGATTTTTTTAATTTTTATTTTTAGAAAAAGAAAAAGTGGTTGCAAACTGTAATTTTTGAGAAGATTTTGTTCAAAGGCATAAAGAAGAATATGAAAAAAAAATTTTACTCAATTTGCTTAGACATAATAGATGAAAGAGATTTGTATGTGACACTTCTATTTTGTAAGAATATTTATCATCATTGTTGCATTAGACTCTAGCTTCCTAAACATGGCCATTGTCCACTGTATTATCTTCATGTTTAGGTTATTGTATGTATTTGTTTATTAATCATCAATTATCTTTTATCTTTCAAAGATATATCTAAGGTATGTCTAAGGTATACCCAACTTAATAATCTTTGTTCGCAATTGTTTTAGGCCGAATGTATTCTCAAGATATACCTAAGGTATGACCAAGAAATACCCGACTTTATAGACTGTTTTTCTAAGTATTTTATGTTGAAAGTATCCCAAAATATATCCAAAGTGTGCCCAATGTATACTGGACTTTATAGCATTTGTTCACAATTATTTTAGGTCGAAAGTATAAAGCCTTTATTCACGACTATTTTAAGCCGAATATATCCTTAAGATATATTCAATTTATGTTTAAGGTATACTAGACTTACAGCCTTTGTTCACAACTGTTAGACCGAAGATATTTTCAAGGAATGACCAAGATATACCAGACTTTATAACATTTATTCACAACTATTTTAGGCCGAAAGTATTCTTGAAATATATATAAAGTATACAAAAGGTGAAAATGTTGAAAAAAAAAAATTGAAAGCATGCAAAGTTGTAATTATTATTTTTTTTTATTTTTTGTATTTATGTTCCATGAAAATAAATCTTAGTATATAATACTACGTATTCTGGAGTCCACACTATAATTTAGGAGTTTTCCTTCTTTGGGTTGGGGGGCGCGGATCAGAGCGTCTTTGGCATTATTTATGGGCTGGTACTTCATTTGTAACCATTTATGTTTTTTTTTTGAGAAAATTTTGTTTTATAGTTTAGGCCCAGAAGCCAGAACGTGGTAGAAGGATTCGGAGTCAGTCGTGCGGTTGCAGCACGATAAATTAAGCTTTAGGACGAGGGAAATGAAAAAGTTAAGAAAACCGTGTGAGTAAGAAGGAACCAGATGGCTTTGAACCCTCAACTGTTCGAAAACGGGATGCCCGTTCCATTCATCAACGAAATTTTTGTTTTGTGTAGAGATGGAGTCGAATTTGAGATTGATAAGATCCCTGGGTCAGTTTCTCTTCCTCCATCTGATTTTCGCCAATAGGCTCTATATGTATCTTTGATGTCTGACAAGGCCATAGAAATTTTTGAAAATTGTTCGAGGTTTATAACTTGAAAATAATTTGATGTCCAGACTGATGAAGGAAGAATCCTTCATTATCTGTAGATTAATAAGAAATTAACCACTATTTGTTTTCGTAAACATGATGTCATCCTCCTCCTATGATGAGGAGCAGCCAGATTTATCAATTAAGTAATTTTTTTCCTGAAATTTCTGTCTGTAGAGATTTTTAACGATTTAAAAAAAAAAAGCTTAATTAATTTGTATACTTTGCCAGCTATTCTTGTGCAACCCTCCTTCATTTTTTTTTTTTGGTTCTGGTGGCTATATACGATTACGAACTTGCTGGGAATGGATTGCCAATGCTGCTTGTGTCAGTTATTTATTCACATGCATTCTTACAACCGTTTTATTTGGGCATAATGAAAGTTGTTGGAGGACTGATGTCTCCACTATTGGCTCTCTTGTATATTTTTATTTTGGTCTAAAAAGAACATTGAAAAAAAATACCAATGCATCAGACATCCAATCTCATGAGGATTGAACTCAGTTGCAACAAGCAGGAACATGCATAGTTTTTTTTCTTTTTTTCCTCGCTATTCAGCTAGGTTTGGTCTTGTTTTTCATAGGCTACTCAAATTGATCATGAGATTTTAAACAGCTTAACCCCAAGTAATATTATGGTTCCCAAACATATCTTCGTGGTACACTAATATTCTTTCTTCTATTATCCCTTCTTTCTGTTCTACTCACTCATTAGATTTTTCATTTATTAGTTCTCTTTTCAAAGTTGATTAGAGCTATTTTAAGAGCCAAAGGATTTCAAGTAAGGTTGTTTATTTTTTGCTGCTTTGCTAACAATATATTTAATTGAAAACTTTCTAATTGCAATAACAATTTTACTTCAAACACTTAAGCTGGTGGGCTGTTGAACTTCTTAGCAAAATAAGTTTGCACCATATTTTCTCTTCTATTCAATGAATCCACAAGTTTTTTCAGTCAAAAGAGGCACTTTTAGATTGTATCCTATAGGCATTTTTTAGTCCATGTAGCTATTTTGCAGAATGTTAAGTTCTTAACTGAAAGTTTGTTTCAGTTTCTTTTTGTCATGTTTATAGAAATGTAAATCGGGTAGCAGACTTAGTGGTATATCTTTCTATGGATCAGCTTATTCTACCAAATTGGATGTTAAATCAGTCTCCTACCCTAGGTTGGTATCCTTACCCAAGAGGCATCTTTTAATTGTTAATGCAGTATCTTCAGATTTGTTTTAGAAAAAAGCGTTTATTCAGCCAGAGACTTGTGTTAATATGCCAAGGAATAGTTAAAAATTGGAAATTAGATTTGTTTACTTCAAACAAACCCTTTTTAGAACAAGGAACAGTTACGTTTTCAAGTTGGTGTAGGATGTCATATTTGAATTGAAGCTAATAAGTCATTCCCTTTTTTCAATTATAGAAGTCAAGGAGAGAAAGTTAAAGCTAAGGGAGTAATCTACTTGTCGAACATACGCACGGTCTTTGTTGCAAACAAGCCTGTTGGTAACTTCACTGCTTTTGATATGCCCCTGGTAAGTGATTGTTTACTACTACCTGTGTATTGCTGTCGCATGTATAGTTTCATTTCTTTGTTCTCGAAATTCTCAAGGACGTTGCATTAACTTTTTCTTTTTCCTATCTTTCTTCTTGGTTATTGTTGCAAAAGCGCCATTCCTCTTTCTTTTTTTTTCCCCTATGCTTCCTGACTCTCTTTCATTTTTTTTTTCCTTTAAATTTTCCCTTAATTTGTATGCAGCATTAAGGCTTCAAAACCGGCAAAATTTTTATGGATCTATTGGCTTGTTGGTAGCAATCGGCCAATGAGGGTTTTTCATTTCAAGTCACTTAATGGAATCACTTAATGGAACAAACTTGACCAACTAGCTTGCATTCATTATAACCCTTTTTGGGGCATCTAATTCAATATTAGTTTTCACTTCCAATAATAGGGTGTTTTCTTTTCCCCCTCTAGACAACTGCATATTTAGCATTTTTTAACAAAGAAATGAATAATGAAACAGATTGAAGTTGAAAAACAATATTAGAAATGGAAGTTGTAAACGAGAAATAGAATCCATCTTCGCAATCAAATTGAACTTGAGTTTTTTGTAATGGCCATCATGGCAATAATTTATCACATAAAGAGCTTCAAAAGATAATGGTTTTCTTTTTTTTCAAAAAAAATAAAATTGTACATATGTGTAGCTGTGGTGGTGTGAAATGGAAGCACTTTTCATTCTGAATTTGTAAGAAGATAAACTGAAGGTGAAGACCAATTTGCTGGATATGTTGAGATTTTATTAGTACTTAGCTATATCTCAGCTGGTCTGTCATTCTATGTATCTTTGACTAGTGTAATGGCAACTTAAAACAACTCATCCTTGGCAATAATTTGGTGATGCAGTATTTTGCACTATTACATTTCTGGGGTTCTTCAATTGCTTTTGTTTTGCAGCTTTACGTCCATGGCGAAAAGTTCAATCAACCAATATTCTTTTGCAACAACATTTCTGGTCTTGTGGAACCCGTAAGTATAACAATTAAATTTTGGCTTCCAGTATTTAGTAGTTCCCATTTTTGGTAGCAGTTTCTAATCATTCCAGCTTGACTATTCAGGTAGTTCTAGAAAATGAGAGCAGTGCTCTCTACTCTACACACTCCTTCAAAATATTGTTCAAGGAAGGCGGTTGTGGAACCTTTGTTCCGCTCTTTTTCAATTTGATATCTTCAGTGAGGCAACACAATCAACAAACTACCACTGATACGAGGCATCAGGTTAATCCTTTACAAGCATCGCAGACGCCAGTTGATGAAATGATGAGACATGCGTAAGTGATATGGTTCATGGTAGATAGTAGAATTTTGAGTTTGAGAAAATACTGTTGCCTTTTGCCAATGCCTTGATCACTTGGAGACTAAATCATTAATGATGACTTTTCAGATACGTAGATCCCAATGATCCAACAAGAATTTTTTTACAGCAGCCCACCCCTCAGTCTGAGTTGAGGAGGCGCACATATCAGTTGTCTCCAGTTGAACGCTCCATATGATATATTTGATCTTTAATAGGGATTAAACAAAGTAGCTAAATATGTCATTTTCATATTAAACTCAGTACTTTTTTTTTTTAGTGGTCAAATGCTTTATATTTGTACCTAATTTCGTGTTAATATTATTATGATACAGCTCTGTAGTCTTTCAAGTTTTCAACTGTCCTCAGGCACGGCACGGAGATAGGATTTGGCATTAAGGGGTAACTTTCAATATATTAAAACTTCAATAAGAAAGCAATTTAATATTTAAAATCAAATTCATCATCTTATATTATTTTTTTCATTTTGTTTTCTTTCGATTAGACTGTCAAATTCATCTACAAGATGTATTATTAACTATTTGGGCGGTGATTCCATTATCACAAAGATTACAATTTAATTGTAAAAGTGAAATTAATATATCCTTAAGCATATCTCTTCGCAATTCTATTAACTGAAATTAATATTTCAGTGGACCAGTTTGATTAAGTTTCTATTTGAAGTGCATAAAAAAGAAAAATAAAAGGTTGTAACTAAAATTATTAATATCACTATATATATATATATATATATATATATATATATATATATATATATATATATAATCAACCTTTTATTATTACGACTACAAAAAAAATATATATTTAATTGCGATAGAAAAAAATTATATTAAGAATAATAATTAAAAACACAGGGCTCCAAGATGCGCCAACCTGATTAGCTCATTGTATGAAAACCGAAACAACAAGGTATGAAGAAAATGGGTTAACAATTACTGAATTACCATATATCTTACATTAACACAGAAAAGACGAGGGCAGGCATACAAGTTTAGGCAAAATGTAATTTATTTGTTCATAACTTGTGAAAGCACAACAAAAGGGGAGAGAAGAGCAGTATTCATCCAACAAAACACTGATTTGAGGAAAGACGACACTCATTGTCTTCACAATGGATTTCACATTCAACTTTTTGAGATCTGTATAAGATTGTCCCAGCCAACAAACATCATGGGTGCGCCGGAGATATGCACTATTGACAGTTTTTCCGCCAATTCCCGCTTATGAAGTTCCAGTTCTTGTTCTGGGGTCATCACGGTTGGCCTCATAGTCGCTAGGTTCTGATCTCTAAAGGTTTCGGCGTCACCGCATTTTCGGTCATCATATATTTTAGTACAATATTGATAAAAAATAGATAAAATTGAAAAATGGATTTGATAAAAATGAAAAGTAAAAAAACTGACAGAAAAATTTAAAATTAAGTAATTCCTAGAATTTTTTGAGAAATTTACATCGTTAACCGGCTTTTGAATTTTTTCTTTCAAATTTATCAACGGGATTTCCGTGTTTCCTATAAATAAATTTTTATTTTCTTTTTAACCAATTTTTTATTTTTTCCTTTTCAAATAAGGAAATCATTGTATATTTTAGTATATTTTGCGTTCAATTGAGAAAGAAATTGATATTTTTCCACGTTTAAACTTAAATTAATAATTTTATTAATTTGCATAATTACCAATTATCCTTATGTATGAATTTATTTATTTTTAATCAATGTTTAATTAAATTAACTACCAAAAGAAATATGTAAATTTATATTTAATTAATTTAATTATCAAAGTAAGCCTTAATTACCAAAAGAAATATGTAAATTTGTATTTAGTTAATTTAAAGTTATTTATTTTGGTAAACTTTTAAATAAATTTTGATAAACCTTAGGTATACCTTTGATAAATGTTTGGTAAATATTTGTTTAACTTTTGGATAAATATCAGGTAAATATTGAGTACACGTTTAATTAATTTTGGATAAACTTTTTTTCAAATCTCAAGTAAATCTTGAATATATTTTTGGTAAATATTTGGTTAGTTTTTGGATAAGTATTAAGTAAATATTGAATAAATATTTAGTAAATATTTGGTAAGTCTTTAGTAAAACTCAGATAATTTCAAATTTTATTAATTTTTTTAATAAATTTTAAGTAAATATTGGATAAATTTTGAGTAAATTTTGGTTAAATATAGGTAAATCTTGAAAACATTTTGTGTAACTTCAAGTTTCATTAATTTTTTAGGTAAATTTTTGATAAATCTTCAGTAAATACTGAAATTCAATATTTTTATAATATTTTTAACACTTTTGGTATTTTTAAAAAAATATTAGCATTTTTTTATATTTTTAAAAAAATTCATTGGGCAGTATTTTGATAATTAGTTAGGCACTTTTTTTTTTTCATCTTTGTAAAAATTCCTAAAATCTTTTTAAATAAAAGAAATTTTACAAAAATACCAAAAAAATGAATACCTTTTTTACATTTTTATAGGCTTTGAAAGTTTTTTTTTTTAATTTTATAAAAAATAACTTTCTAAAATTACAACAGTACCTAAATATTAAAATCACTTAAAATATGCTTAGACAATATATCTTCATGATACCTTTGGTATACCTTCGACATATTTTGGTTTAATTTTCACCAATAAAGAATAAGAAAAATTTTTCATTAAAGAAGAAGATCAAGAAGAATAGAACTCAATCAAAATTTAAAACATCACAAATTCTCAATATAAAACAGTTTAATATACTTTTTGGAATATCATGGGAATTCTTTAAAAACATCTTGAAAATATTTTGGGTATACCTTGAAATTTTTCAAGAAATTTTATGAAAATATCTTGAATATACGTTGGGGGATACAGAAATTCCATAGGAATACATTAGGGATACTTTTAGTATACCTTGAGAAGTCTCAATGAATTTTCTAGGATGAATTTTCTAGAAATTTCTTAGATATACCTTGGTATACATTTGAAAATATTTCGGGTATATTTTATAGATATTTTGAGTATACTTTAGGAATTCCCTTAACCAATCCGAACTAAGTAACAAAAAATCAGTTTTCTCCAATTTCAAACATGAAGAATCACTAAGAATACTTATATTCAACTTTTACTTTACATCTCTAATCACTCTCATTGAACTACCAAAAAGGACATTCGTAGTAAAATTTTTAAAATTATGTGGAAACTGAACAAAGACAATTTTATGGTTTTTCTTTTCAACTATGAAGAAACATAGTACATTCCTCACGACTAGTGAATTGTTCAAGTACATATCTCAATCTAGATTGAGACAATCCTATCCATTGCTAATCTTTCTTTCGCTTCAGCAATGCTCGAAAAGTAAAAAACGAATTGCTCTAAGGGATCTATAGTGTGTTGTGAAGAACAACACCAATGACTAGTTGCTATAGGTGGCCATTGCTGTGAGCGCCAATGACTTGTTACTGGAAAAGATGTTAAGAAGAATGAGTCCAAGACTTGTTAATCAGTAAAAATGAAATAAATTTAACTACAAATGAAAAAAAAAAAAAAAACTGGAAGTAAATATGAAAAAAGACTTAAAATTTCATAAAATTTCCTCTTAAATAAGTTCTAATTAATAGGCCATACTAGGCCCAAATAGGTGGGCTGTAGGTTGCTAGCCTGATGCCACATTCTTAGACCTATAAATATCATTAGTAATGAAATGATGAAAGAAGAGTCACCAGGGGAGATAAAGAGGGTAGTTGTATTAGAAAATTTTAGTTATTATTCTACATATATCCGTTAAATGCTAGTTGTATTCAATTTCGTGAAACTAGAATCTTAAAAAATTTTGTTTTTTTTTTCCATTTCAAATATAAAGCTGATACTTCATAGAACTTATGGCAGCAATTTTGTACATATACAGATTTATTATTATTTGTAATTAAATTCATCAAGAATGTATTTTATGTTTACTATTTTTTGACTATATGTTCATTATTATTTCACTTTATATTCATTATGTTTGTAGAAAGATTTATTATTATTTATAATTAGATTCATTTAGAATATATTCTATTTTTATTATTATTTAATTGTATATTTATTATTATTTGACTGTATGTTTATTATTATTTGTATGTAGATTCATTATTATTTAATTGTATATTTATTATTAGTTGACTGTATGTTTATTATTATTTGTATGTAGATTCATTATTATTTGAATTAGTTCATTTAGAATATATTTTATATTTCGTTATTATTTGATTGTATATTCATTATTTTTGACTGCATGTTCATTATTATCTAGATGAATTCATTATTATTTGTAATCAAATTCATTTAGAATATACTCTATGTTTATTATTATTTACACACAGGTTCATTAAAAAAAATCTTAAACAAAAAACACCTTCAAAATCACAAGAAAAAAAACTAGAAGAAAAACTTACTACAAATAATAATGAATTTACATACAAATATGCATAATAATGAATATGCTACATGCAGGTACATGGGCATCCATAAAATAATTTGCCTACAAGACCTTAGGGCAAAGGAAACGCATAAAGGGCTGTAGAATTTGCTTAGGCCTTTGCGAGTCCTGATACCCTCATTTGGTCGCCTACTAAAATTGCATTGCATGTTTACTCAAATCTAACATAAAAATTCATTTACAAATAAAATTTAAATGTATGGTAAACCGTAAACGTATGATAAAGTTAGTTAGTCTCTGTTTGATTATTCCTCTTCTTTTTTCTATTTTTCTTGTTTCTGTTCTTACCCTTGTAATGCGAAGGACCTAAGGTGCTTCTCGATTTCAAACAAATTTTCTTGTCTCCATCCTGCAATCATCTGTGGCAGAAGTAATTGCTTTATACGAATACGGTTGATAATTTTGCCAAGTCCATCAGTCAAGGTAAACAGATTTCCATTAAGCGCCACAGCTGTTCTCAGTACTAAGAAGTATTACAAGTTTGCAAGTATTTTATTCAGTTATTTTTATGTAAAAATATTGTTTCTATATCATATGCAACTAAAAATATCTTCCTCACAAATTTAACCAAACCAAACAGGACCGGATTACTGGAGAACGCTGGATATTTACATCAGTTGGAAATGCAGATGTAATAGTAAATACAATCTTCTTATCTTTCAGAAAAGCTACTACTAGCCAATATTTAAGGGCCTCTCCTCATCATCTGTACCGTCTATTCTTCATGATATAGATACAAACCAAGACCAAACCGCGCACAGGCTCTGCAAAAAGCTATTTCCTCTGCCGCAGCAACAGGGTCAACAATATGGCCATCACTAGATGATACTGTCCCAATGGACTCACGATATGCCTGGATCAAAACATCATCAGTATTCAGCAAGTTGCAGAATAAATCCCCAAACGTATTATTTCAATCAATTCTTCATGCATCTAACCCATACAGAGGCATGCACCTTAATGAACATCTTATTTCAATCTCTTCCTCGTGTAACTCTACATGCTAAACTCAAATACCTCCCCAAAGAACAACTATAAAAGCTAAGAGTTCTAGTAAGTTTTAAAATTCAAACATAAAGTTGAAAGTATTTTTTTTCTAAAGAAAAGGAAGTGCAAAATATTTGCTAAAGAAGGTTTAGGAACCAACAATACTGCAGGCAGTCAGCGATTAGATATTGTTTTATACACAGGGATTGATATCCAGAGTTGCATATCTATAAATCTTATATTAATTTAGAACCCACTGAACCAGAGGTTAAATTGACCTCAACATCACGGAGATGTTCTAGCAATACATTACTATGATTAAATTTGTTCTAACACAAAAGAAAACTTTCTGGAAAAATGTAGAAGAGATCCTACACAAAGTGGTCTGTAGAACATAGGCACTGTAATAGAGAATAAAATGTTAGTCTTAAACTCTCTTTAACTCAGTATAAAGGGGTGACAGGTGACTGGTGAGACATATTGTGTCAGCTTAAATCCAGAAATCATGAGAATGTGTAAGACAGCAACATATTATCTTTGAATTTTGAGAATGTGTAATACAGCAATATATGACAAACAAACTATCTAAGAAGCTCTAATCAGACAAACTTTTGAAAGGGGTCCAGGCAATTTACCATTTGGTAATATACAATGCAATAACAAACTGAGAAATTTGGAACAGTCAAAAAGGGAGATTTGAGCTGTACATGAAAGGGGGGAAAACTTGTTCCTCAGATGTCACTAATGCAAGACATGGAAGACAAAATTCTTCAAGGGGGAAGAATTTTATGATTTTTCCAAGCCATAAATAGTATGAAGGTCTAATACAAATATCACAAATGATTAAAGCTATAAACCGGATTTCCAGATCAGTTCTCCTTCCCACCCATGCAACAGAGGCATCATTAGTTTTCTTCCCAATTAAGTCAAAGTGAAAGTAATAAATTGCATATTATAAAAAACACAAGCAGCAGTTCAGTTAGTTTGGTCAAACTGAACTGGAATTTAGGACTAATTAAAACTATTGAAGCCTTTCAAAACCTCACCAAACAATTTGAACCGAGTGGCAGTTATTTCAGTTACAGGCCATTATTGATATTAGACCTTTTCAAATTGATCATTGTCCAATAATCAGAAAATCAGAAAAGGAATAAAAGGAGGCAACATATGAAAAAAAAAAAATACTGATCAATTAAGGCCATAAGAGATAGAAGTCTACATAGTCATTCATATACAAGCATTATCCTATAACACAAAATGAAAATCTAAACTTTCATAATAAAAATAAACACCAGCACAACATTTCTTCACCAGAGAAAATAAAACCCTAATCAACAGAGTTAGAGAAGTAAAGTTCTAATTAACAATATACATAGTAAAGCCCATATTAAGGTATTTGCAGTCCAATTATTCGTTTTCAAGTATTAATTCATAAAAATTATTGATTTTAAAGATTTATTTTCAGTTATAATATTTCAAGTGACCAAACCAATTAACAAACTTAGAAAAAGAATAAGGAAAACTGAATTTAACAAATTTTATGTATTGTGTTTCCAAATAATGCTTTGACAATTTAAAGAGCATTAACACACAATAAAAAGCAGCAGAAAATTGATGTTTCCCATAAACTAAAATCTTGAGAACAATTTATAGCCCGAGTAACATCCACTGAATTGCAAATTATAGAACAGCACTACAAAGGTGAACAATGAACAGCATTATCTACAACTAAAATACACAGAACATGGGACACACCTCTCCATCTGATCCTCGTATGGTAACACGGTACACCACAGTCACACTTCCATTGTCAGAGAATATAACATCACGTATTTCACCACACCATCCTGCCAGAATCGGTGCAGATAGCTGTTAATTTAACAAAGAAAGGAATTTTGTATATGTGAATTTTGACCACAAAAAGGTAAAGGGAATTTCTGCAAAGTCCAGCACAGTTGAAGCTGCATTAAAAACTAGCTAATTGTGGTGGCATATTCTATGCAAAGTGCAAACTAATAGATTCTAACGACCCTTATAAGCTGGAAACAGGTATGGAAATCATACATTAGAAACATAGAAGCACGTTAGTATCAGTGAAAAATAGAAAATAGAGCCAAGAAATTATCATAGATGAAGCTAAGTGTATTTGAAAATGTTAAAGTGAAGAAACAATTTAGAAAATATAAGATAAAAGAATGTAAGAATGTAAGGGATGATTTGGGCCAGAGTAACAGATGATTCAGCGCAATGGATTAAGAGTTAAGTAGCTCAAGCCAGTTTGCTTTCAGTAATCAATAGATTGTTAAACATATGATGTTGTCGGTAAAACTACTGAAAAATATGAGGGTCAATTCGCACAAAGGGATTTGATATCAAAAAGATCATACGAAATTTTAGTTCAAATTGTCTAATGTAATATCTATACTACTGACAAATGAATCTTAAATCTATTCTTCTCATATTCATTGAATCCACTTAATAATATACACTTCTGTTACCAAACCCTGGATATTCAAATATTACGAATATCAAAATAAGTGTATCAAATCAAAAACCACCATTGCAGTTACCATCACTAGGCTAACAGAAATAATAGAGTAGGAGAAGGGACAGTGATATGGTAAATAGGAGAGAAATGAACTTAGCAAATACAAGAGTAATGATCTAGACAAGGTAGATTTAAGAATGACAGTGAGATTCTACAATGATATAAGAGTTTAAACTATATACATATACACTTTAACAATAATGCATATATATAGTAGACGAAGAAGAGAAGAGAAGGAGCAAACCAGGAGCATAGAAGCTAAGCATACGATTGGCATGGTACCTACAGAACAAAAACATCAATAATCGAGATCGGGAACAGATCAATGGAGGTTTCGGCATTTCAAATACTCAATTGAAAAAAAGAAAAACACTAAGAATACTTATATGAGGATGAGAAAGAAAAGATAGTACCATGGAATAAATGTGGTGGCGGGGGACGATGACTTGATGATGTTATCGGGAATTCTCTTGTTGAGATCACGCAAGATCTCGGCAAGGGGGCGAGTGATGCACGACGAATAAGAGGAAGAGAACGATTTGTCCAAGGGTACAACATAATTCGAATTTGGCACTCCCTTCTTCTTATCACTATCTCTGCCGCTACTATTGCTGTTAGCATTATTGTCATTGCCGCCGCCAACAGCACATACAAGCCGCAACTTTGATTGTCCACCATCCATCCTCCTCCTATTCCTCCCGAACCCAAAGTGAATACAGGCAGTGCTCATTTCGCATGATGACAACGGAAAGACCGCCGGCAAGGCTGATTTTGCCACAAAGACGCTGCTATTTGACAGAGACATTCTTCGCCGCCGATAAGACAACCCGACCCTCGCCTCCACTACCCCAAAAACAAAACCAAGTGGTAGATGATGTCAAATGGCCACGTACTAATGCTTTTGAGCACATTTTCGCACGTACCATACACACGATGTATTTAGAGCATATTTGCTATCCTAAATTTAGATATTACCTTTTTATTTTGAAAAGTATAAAATATTTATATTCTATTAATTTAATTATTTATTTTATTCGATTTATATTAAAAGTATAAATATTTTATAATAAAAAATATTAAAATAAATAACAGTTTTCAAATTTATAATAGAAATAAAATTATTATTCCAAATTTAGATTTAATATTTTATTTCATATAAAATAAAATTTTAATTTCTCAATATTTTAGAATTCTAATTCTTTATTTTTTTAGTATTTAAAATATAATATCTATTTTTTAATTGAACATTTTATATTCCATTAATACCTCTAGTTTTATTTTTTTAATAAATATTTTAATAGTTATAAAATATATAACTATTAAAAAATAATGATTATTAAGAAAAATTATTGATTTTTAAATTTTGTTGTTCATGTAATTATATTAAACTAAAAAGTAGGATTCAAATTCTCATTAAGAAATATTGAAAATCTAAACCACTAATTTGTTAATAGAATTCTATTTTTTTTATACCGACTAGTCATTTAATTTACAACTTAGCACAGAAATTTACATTTTACGGTTTAGTAGATAGGAGGAGGCTAATTTTGACCGGAGGTGCTCGATTCATAACAACCCAATATTTTAAATTTTATTTGTAGCGCTAAATTCTTTCTAAATTGATTTTATGCGAATCCATTAAATCAAATTAACGGTGACTTTTTTATGTCAGCAAAAAATAATAATTTTTGAGCAATGTGAAATTTATTTTTTTTTTAAAATGACATGGCATAGAAAAATATGAAAAGACCAGAACACCCTTCCTTTACAATCTTATTTTTCAAACCCTCGACTCAGATTTAAATTCCCTTCCTTTTACTATCCAATTTAGCACATCTCTTCTGATCTTTGAGCAAAACCCTTGACTAAAAATTGTTCATTTGACAACCTAAGCTTTTTGTAGAGGCATCGCCGCTGGCACATCCGTCTTCATTGTGAAACGGACGGAAAGCGAGTTAGAGAGAGATCCAATGGCTTTTGGATATTAAATGCACGAGAAGAACAGGTTACCGAGCAGCAGCCACACCCCTCCCTCACCGCCACAATCGCCTCTTCGTTCCTTTAGATATTGACACGGAGGTAGTCGATCTAAGCGGTTTACTCCGCCTGGTCAGACTGTTGCTCGCCGTCTAGCTTGGATTCTTCTGTGCAGCCAGGGTTTTTCTTGTTTGCCCCTCTTATTTGCATCTCTGGTATGTTTATTGGAGTCTTCGGGTTTATTGGAGCCCCTCTCTGTTCTTCTCCGATTTCCTTGTTCCTTTTGTTGTCGAGTTTAACTTCTGTAAACTTTATTTTTTAGAATTTTTATATACATCGGTTAACATTTATTTATTTGGATAAATATATCTTTTAATATCATAAATTTATATTTCTCTTACAATAAAAAAAATAAATTTTTACAATAAATAATAAGTCAATTAAAATAATAAATAAATCTAGCACCTTTCTGAGTTCCACAGGATAAATAAGAAAAAAAAGGGTAAAATAATTTACTAATTATAAACTAGTGCACTCGATTTAAGATACTGTTTGGATGGAAACATTTTAAAATTTATACATTTTAACATTTCATTATTTGTTTTAACTATTAAATTTATTGATTATTGATATAATTATTTTTATATTTGATTTATTGACCATAATTTTTCAATTTACTCTTTATTAGATATTAATAATTTATTATTAATTAAGTATATATAACAATTTTATTATATATTTAAATTTTTTAAAAAAATTTAGTTATTTCAGGAATTGAAAAATAAAAGAAATTTATCATATGTTATTAAAAAATATTTTTTATTAATAATTTAATGCATATTAATACTATATTATATAAAATAATAATAAAGATAAAATAATTAATTGAAATTAAAAAAATTATTTTTATTTTTTTAAAATTAAGAATAATTTTGGAATATTATTAATTTATTAGATACAATTTTAAAATAAAAAAATTTAATAAAAATTATTCATTGATCAAAATTTGAACTTTCCCACCCATAATAAATTAAATCCTTAAAAATTGAAGGATCTTGGTGGATGAAAATTTTTCAAAATCCATGCATTTTGATATTTTTAAAATGTCAAACAATAAATTTAGTATAAATTTATGAATTATTAATATAATTATTTTTATATTTATATTTGGTTCATTGACCATAATTTTTTAATTTACTCTTTATTAAATATTAATAATTTATTATTAATTAAGCATATATAATCAATTCCACTATATATTTAATTTTTTAAAAAAAAATTAGTTATTTCAGGAATTGAAAAATAAAAAAATTTATCATATGTTATTAAAAAATATTTTTTATTAATAATTTAATACATATTAATACTATATTATATAAAATAATAATAAAGATAAAATAATTAATTGAAATTAAAAAAATTATTTTTATTTTTTTAAAATTAAGAATAGTTTTGGAATATTATTAATTTATTAGATACAATTTTAAAATAAAAAAATTTAATAAAAATTATTCATTGATCAAAATTTGAACTTTCCCACTTATGAGATGATAAATTAAATCCTTAAAAATTGAAGGATCTTGGTGGATGAAAATTTTTCAAAATCCATGGATTTTGATATTTTTAAAATGTCAAATAATAAATTTAGCATAAATTTATGAATTATTAATATAATTATTTTTATATTTATATTTGGTTCATTAACCATAATTTTTTAATTTACTTTTTATTAAATATTAATAATTTATTATTAATTAAGCATATATAATCAATTCCACTATATATTTAATTTTTTTAAAAAAAATTAGTTATATCAAGAATTGAAAAATAAAAAAAAATTTATCATATGTTATTAAAAAATATTTTTTATTAATAATTTAATGCATATTAATACTATATTATATAAAATAATAATAAAGATAAAATAATTAATTGAAATTAAAAAAATATTTTTATTTTTTTATAATTAAGAATAGTTTTGGAATATTATTAATTTATTAGAGACAATTTTAAAATAAAAAAATTTGATAAAAATTATTTATTGATCAAAATTTGAACTTTCCCATTTATGAGGTGATAAATTAAATCCTTAAAAATTGAAGGACCTTCGTGGATGAAATTTTTTCAAAATCCATGGATTTTGATATTTTTAAATAGTCAAACAATAAATTTGGCATAAATTTATGAATTATTAATATAATTATTTTTATATTTATATTTGGTTTATTGACCATAATTTTTTAATTTACTCTTTATTAAATATTAATAATTTATTATTAATTAAGCATATATAATCAATCCCACTATATATTTAATTTTTTTTTTAAAAATTAGTTATTTCAAGAATTGAAAAATAAAAAAAATTTATCATATGTTATAATAATTAATTACATTATTAAAAAATATTTTTTATTAATAATTTAATGCATATTAATACTATATTATGCAAAATAATAATAATGATAAAATAATTAATTGAAATTAAAAAAATTATTTTTACTTTTTTAAAATTAAGAATAATTTTGAAATATTATTAATTTATTAGAGACAATTTTAGAATAAAAAAATTTGGTAAAAATTATTCATTGATCAAAATTTGAACGTTTCGATTTATGAGGTGATAAATCAAATTCTTAAAAATTGAAAGACTTTGGTGAATGAAAATTTTTCAAAATCTATGGATTTTGACATTTTTATATAGTTAAACAATAAATTTGGCATAAATTTATGGATTGTACAAAATTTCTTATTTAAAATTTCTCAATCTAAACATAGTAAAAATCTTTTCTCCTTTCCCAGGAAAGAGAGGGAGCCTCAACCCGATTTCTCCATGAACTTGTAGACTTTTGATAGAGTGGTCACTGTTTTATGTTGCTATCATAAAGTGAAAAAAAAAAGTCTGTTGAAATTTTATAATAAAGTGAATGGTTTTTACAAGAATTTTGTATTTATAGAATCATATGAAAAAAATCTTTAAGGGTATATAAAAGTCAAATGTTTATAAAAATTAATGACTTTTTGAATATCATCTTATTTTTATAAATCCTTTATAAATTCTAATCGAATATCATAGTTTTTAGAAATTTTAATTGAATTTATAATTTTTATAAATTCTAATTAAATGTTCCTTCGCTTTTTAAATCTATTAAAATCTTAATAGAATACAACCCTCTACATTATTTGGTTAAGAATTTAGATGTTTTTCTTATTCTCTTTTAGAATAAATATTTGGCCTGTTACATCTTTTTCACAAACACTATATGAATATGGATTTTGGATTCTGGATTTGCCTCGATGAAATGGAACAGGTTTTAGTTTTAGTTTTTCATAGATTTGATTTGTCTTGTGATTTTGCTATTAGGGTATAATATTGATGAGGATTTTTTCTTGCACTTTTTATGTTTGATTTAAAGTTCTAAAGAAAAAAAAAAGAAAATAAAATTACATGGATGGTTGCTTTCTAAAAGGTGGACCGTTGAATTCAAAGTTGCTAGTGATAAGAAAGAAGAAGACTGATTTTTACCCTTTTTTTTTTTAAATTTTTTATTAAAGCTTATGTGTATAATTAGGCTTACGTGAATGGAGTGGAATGAATTTAAAAAAAAAAAAAAATTTGTCATTTGTAAAATAATTATTTTTTACTGAGGTGGAATGCCACGTCAGTCAACTGTTAATTCGGTTTAAAGAGATTTGTATTATAAAATCAATTCAAAAGGAAATTAGTATTACAAATAAAATTTAAGATACTTACGACAGTCTATAAAAATTACCCATAGAAGGATTCTTAACCGACTGGGAGGATGAGAAACCCAATCACATGAGTTGGAAATTGTCAAAATAATATATTATCCTTCTAATGGTCTAGGAACAAAAAGGAAAAACATTCTATGCATTCTACAAATTTGAAACAGAATAGCATCAACTTAGAGGTTTGATTTCCAAAGGCGTGCTGTTGGGGTCGAGACAAATTGGATCAGCTACTTGGATTCAGTCTTCAGACCTTCAGCTTATGTCTCCAAAACAAAATTGACCAGCGTTTTTCATGAGATAAGTACTTCTTACCATTATGGTCAAACCTTTTATCGAAAAAACTGATCAACCAGCCCAGAGAGTATTTCTTCCTGCATTAGCATTATATAGCATTTAGTTCCTAGCGCAACCCCTCAATTCTTTCTGAGGTCTTTGTTTTCTTCATATATATATCAACACCAAGTGATTTCAAAAGTCGAGACATTTTTCTCAGTAAAACTAATATACAACTTAATACCCAACAAATCGCATGATACAAAGTGCGAGACAATATTCTTCTCATCACGCTTATAAAAAATAAAATAAAAAAACTTCTCATCATGTTGGAACCCTCAACACCTGCACCAATTTTTTTTTTATTACTTGATTAGTTGAATAACAGTATGCCACACCATAAACAAAATCAGAGAAAGCTATATTTCCCACCTTTCCAAGCTTCCTATGGAAAATCACCTCCACTTCATTGCGAAGGTTTTCCAACTCAGTAGCATAATCTCTACGATATTGCTCGGCCATCAAATATTGGAGTTGCAGCCTCATCCTCTCCAAAGCACCATCCAAGCCACAAAACTCCTTAAAAATCAAAGCTTCCGTAGTTTTGAGTTGCAAGAGAATCTTGATTGCAACAAGTGCCTAAAATAAACCAATAACAAGACAGATTAAAACAAAGCAATGCTGTGTAATCAAAATGCATTCATTCACATTTGATGACCAAATTGCGCATCGAAGCTCATTTCTCTCTCTCTCTCTATCACTTTCCTCCTATCTTTTGATTGAACAAATAAGGGAAAGAGGGCATGATCCATCAAGTTCAGTAAAGCCACAGCAAAAAGAAGCCACCTATCAATTATTAATGGGCATTAGTCCTGCCCAAACCAATGTCAACAATAACTGTACGCATGTCACCCTCCAAAATTCATAAAGTTTTGGCAAGACCATTGCCCTGTGGAGGTTGCAGTGGAAATGAGGTGAGGCAGGAATTTGTAATTTCATTCCAATCTCCTCCCATTAAAATTGGAGAAAGGGAAAAAACTGTGGGGTTAGATTAAGGATCCCCATATTATTGAATTATTTCAGGAAGTATATTGAATAATCAGATTTATATTAACATTACATGCTACATACATGAAAAGGAATAAGAAAAGATGCAAGAGCTGTAATGAAGTAACTAATGCCCAAGACTTGCCTTTTCCTGTAAATCAAGGTCAGTTGCTGCTGTTAGATCAACTATGGACTTCAGGAAAAAGCGATTACCGAAGAAAGGTTGCTCAGCCCTTTCCACATGTTCTAGTTGACATTCAGCCAGATCTGCAATAAGGAAAATAGCCTTCCTCTGGAGTCTGATATCAGTGCTCAAGTCACTCAGTATGTTCTGCAAAGGAAAGATTAAGTAAAACAACACAACCATCAACACAGCATTTAATATCTCAACCATATTACTGATTTAGGTACCTGAAGCATTTCGTCTCCAGCTTCTGCATAGAACAATTCCTGAGCAGCTAAATTGTTTCGGATTAAAGCTGAAATAGCAAAGAAAGCCTTTATGGCTTCTTCTGCAGAAGTTGATTTTACCATCTGCATTAGCTTAGTAAGTGCCCCAAGCTCCAAGACCTGACAGTTGAATAGCAAAAATTAGCTCAAAACACAGAGCAAATCCACTGCAGAACATAAATAAAACGTGATAACATAAAAGAGAATAAGAAAATGAAAATGAACCATAAACAAGAAGAATATATGGGTAGAAGCTCTTAAAAGAATGCCTGTTTCTGGACAATTGCATTATTTTGGCAAGCTTTTCCAAGAACCCATGCAGAAATTCTCCTTATGTCTGAATCAGGATGATCAAGCTCTCTTATTAGTACACCAAGGCCACCAAGTTTGCTCAAATCTGGTTTATGCAAAACTATTGATGTTAGCCACCAATTGCACGAAAAAACAAAATTGAAAATCAGAACTCAGACAAAAAAAAAACTTCTACATGAATACTTACAAGCATTGACATTGCAGTCTCACAACTGTAATGAGTCCTTTTTTCATTTAAACATCCAAACAGAGAGCTATAAATATCTTAGAAATGGTTAACAAGGGGAAGGAGTTTCAATATCCTGCTTACTGGGTTATCCTCATTATCAATGTATCAAGGCCTATAGCATCATCAGTCCTGAACTTTAGCCAAATTATCAAATGTACCTTATACTATAATATTTTATCAATTTGCTTCTTAAACTTCACCATTTTCTTTCTATTCTATCCCTAATGCTCTTGGGAGAGGGGGGTGGGTGCCAAAGTATACATGGTATGGTAGGCTTAGACTTGTAAATTAATTTATGAAGAATGACGTATCATAGACAAATTTTGTAAGACTCACAGTTCTTATCTTGTCCACATCATGATAATTCAGACATATAAGAATGTCGTGTGAGTCTCTCCACACACCAAAAGTCACGAGGATAAAGTAGCAACTAAACACAAAACTTTATGAAAATAATTGATCAAAACAACACCATGGGATATGTTATGTCATAAATTAATGGAAACAGCAGCCACAAAATGGTAAGAACTAAAAGTCCACCTAGTTACTCAAATCTCTTTGCACATATCTCTAGAGCTGATTGATGCAAAACATCATGAAAACAGCTTATCCAAAACTTAATTGTGCCAGTCAGAATCTCATTTCAAGGGCAATTGCTCAGGTGTTTAACACACTAAAAAACATAAAACTAAAGGAATGACAGGTTTATACTCAATAGTGACTATGAAAGGTTATCTCTGAAGAAACTCCTGCCTTGTGATGAACTGAAAAATGGATTATCAATAACCCATTTGAGGAGTAAAATCTGTCTGAAGATGCAAAAATAAATAGCAAGTCCTATCACTTTTGCTTTTGTAACACAATTGGACAGCTCACAAACTTTTGTTCTCTCAGTTAACAGTAATTGCATAGACTCAGTAAATGAACTTGTCTCCTCCTTCACATTATGATCCAGGCTAATTAATTAAGGTGGGCAGACTCATACTCACCATTTGCATTATCAATTGGTTCAACAAGAATTAGAAGCTCCTGCAATGCACGGTGGCGATCTTGTAAGGGTAAAGCGGAGTTATTTAAGTCATCGATCGCAATCTGCATCAACTGTGCATCCGATGGCATTTTCAACTTGTCCATTAGTTCCTGAGTCACTCAGCAATGCACTTACTTCAACAAAAGGGAGAACAGTTTTTTTTTCTATTAAAAAAAAAGAAGAAGAAGAAGAAGAACTTGGAAGGGCTGTAAATATCATATTCAAGGGTGAGAAGGTTTATTTATAAAAATGTGCAGATTCAAATAATCACAATGTTTATTGGCAGCTTATGCTCTATGGGTTAGCACTAACAGCCATTAGGCATATACTATAAGGATATGCAGAATACGAACTTTAATTTCCATTTGACGCTTCTCTAACTCGCTAGGAGATAAACGCTGGACATCTTGTGCAGTTTCCTTTAATCTGTCTGGATCGGAATGACCTGATGCATTACCGATGATGTTAGTAGATGTACATATGATGATGCTAATGTCGACTTAAAATACCTATTCAGGCACTATAAAAAACAAGAAAATACCAATTTCCGACTATTTACTCCCATATGTTAGTAAGAATCAAGAGATATAAACAATAAAAAAGGTTGCCCTGAGAGTCAGAACGTTCGTCCAAGCTCTAACACCCTATACTTCCGTACAGAATCAGTTAGTCTTGCAATATTTACAATCTATATTTAATTAACAAACACAATCAATGTAAGAAAAAACTGAAAATTTGTATTATTATATATACAAAAACCAACCAATTGCCCACTGTAACATTCCATCAAGAGAAGAGAAGCCGCCGTCAATATCGTCGTGGTCATTGACGATGGCAGAGGATTCTTCGTCGGGTTCAGCCTTGCGCATGAGATCAGCTCCCTCTTTTGCAGTTGACCAAAAAAGCCCTCCCGATGAAGAAGTCCTGTTAAAATGCTCACCGTCTGCGACAATAACCACTATAGGCATCATAATCAACATGCTAAAGGCAGCTACTACTCCGAGCACACTTGGTCCAGCTGCCTCCCTCCCCATCCTGTTCAATTTTCCCGAAATCACTCAAAATGCAAATAACTATGAGTCTCGAATCAATTACCCTACTAACTAATGTAAATCCAAAAAGTTTAACGGTTGTTTTCAGATAGATATGAACCGCTTGACTGCCTATGAGAAGTTTCGGGAAAGATAAGCAAGAAATAAAGAAAGGGTTTTGTAAGTTTGGGGATGCAAATCACATGAGACGTCGTCTCTCGCAATCTAGACCATTCATCAGAGATCGAGCTATATGAGTAAAAATAAATTAGTGGGCAACAAAATAATCGATATCAATACTTTAATAGACTAATGTTATTAATCTTATTTTTAAAATAATGTTCAATTGATAATTACAAAAAAAAGTAGTATATAAATTTTAAAAATATACGGATCTGATTCATCAGTCGTGAAAATTTAAAAAAAAAACATAAATTGATTATAATTTTTGTCATGCTAATTACTTTTTATTATTTTACTTATATACACTAATTTTTTATTGATTCAATCAATTTCAACTCAATGGGTGGTTCATTTGTGTGCAAAATGAATTGTTGTTGGTTCTAATTTTTATCCTAATTGAAGAGCAAACCAATGTTAGTATTTTCTTTGTTCTAAAAAGATATGCTCAGATTTTTTTTTTCTCTAAATTATAATCCACTATACTTTTAAAAATCTAATATTTTCCATCTTAAAAAGTTTGACAATTTTTTATTTTATATTAGTTCTCAAGATATAGCCATTTTTTTTTTTTTGAAGGTAAGCCAATTTATTTTTTAAAACATAATTATTTGCTTATAGTTTATTATGCTTCTACTTATGTATCTTATGATTCTTATCATTAATAAATACAAGTTGTCATTTTCAATAATGTTCTTAATGGTTGTAATTTGGGCAAAACCTGTAATGTAAGTCATATTAATTTTTTTTTTCAATTAGTGCGAAAAATACAAGTAGACACTTTTTTTTTTTAGAATATAAGTATACACATTTTTGGACGAAAAGAATAGTTCGATTCTTTATTGTATTCATTTTTAATATGATTATTAGATATTAGTTTCGTTAGTGTTATTTGAATTTTATATAATTTTTTTTATTGATTTGTTTTATTTTAATATAATATTTTATTCATAGTAAATTATATAAGTATATATTTATTTCAAATTCTATTAAGTTACTAATTTATTCATTATTAAAAGTCATATATAATGTTTGAGCTAAATATAGATTTATAATGTTACAACATTGTTAATAAGCTAACTTCATTTTGACAAACTATTGTTCATAGGTAAAACCCCAATTCTATAATATTTGGGATAAAAACGCATATTTATTTCAAATATTAATAGTCATATATAATAGAAGCACTGCATGTGATTATTATATATTAGACTCGTTATTAATTACTATTTGGTTTTTATATAATTTTTTTTATTAATTTGTTTTGTCTTGTATGATATTTTGTTTATAGTGAATTATAAAAATGTATGTTTATCTCAAATTTCATCAAATTATTAATTTGTCCATTATTAAGAATCATATATAAAATAAAGATAGTAAATATTTTATAGTTATTTTATTTGTCTTCCATATTCTCATTTTTATATCTGCCATGGACTCGTATTATAACTCACATGAAAATTACTAATTTGTCTATTATTAAGAGAAAATAAAAGTAATAAGTATTTTACAGTCATTTTGTTTGTCATTCCAAATTACTAATTTGTCTATTATTAGAAGTCATATATAAAATAGAGATAATAAGTATTTTACGGTCATTTTTTGTGTCATTCCTATTTCTAACCATTCACGTGCAATGCATGTAATTTTTAAAAACTGAACTCATTATTATTAAATAATAATAATAATATTGTCTACTATGTAATTAAGACATATTTAATTTAAATACTAATAGTTGTTAATTATATTTAATTTGTAAATTTTAAAAGCTTAAGTCGTAATAAATATAATTAAAATAAACTAATTATTAAACTATATAAAAATTATTAAAAAATTACAATTTTTTAAATAATTCATAAAAACTGTACTCAATATTTTAAAATTGCATAGTTATAATTTAATTTTATATAAATTTAATATGTAAGCTTGATGTATGGGTTCGCTGCAAGCCAGCCAAATCATGCTCCATGTACTAAAAAACAAGGTACAAACTGCAAGATATCCTTCAGGTAACCAAGCCTTCCAATTTAACAACATTGGGATGATCCAAGCGGCGCAAAATTAAAATTTCCCTAGCCATGAATTTTACACTATCGGGTTCCAATCCAAATGTCCAGCAATATAAGTTATGTGATTAACATTTCAATATTATATTTGTTGATGTGACGGTTAAAAATATGAATGATAATATGTTATTAACTTTTTTACCGTATATTTTAAAAATATTTTTTATTGAATTATATATCTTTTAATATTAGTTATATAATTTATATATATATATAATATAATTAGATTTCTAATTAATGAATTATTTATATAATTTAACAATAAATTAAATTATTAATTAACAAAATTAATCTAATCAACTAAGTCAATCAGATTGATTTTGCACACAATTATATGTCTATTTATCAAAATAGAAAACTCAACGAGTTTCACCACATACTATAAGCATAAAAGTATTCCTTAAAGAGCAAATTGGTAACAGTTCTCCACAAACCATAGCTATATTAAGGTTTCACCAAGTTGGTGTAAAAATCTGCAATCCTCGACCGCACATCAACCATGCAGATTCAGCACCTGCTTAGAATCCCGGCAGAGCTGAAGGTGCACCGATATTGGGGCCATTTTTCACTTCCATATACAATTCAGCTGCTCCATAGCGCAAACCAAGCATCATCACCATATAAAGCTCGCAAAACACTGAGATCCTGAAACTCCAACCAAGGGGGAAAATCGGTCCAAGTTAAATAAAAGAGATGTAGAAATTTTTGAAATAGTGTGATGTAGCATGAATTAAGGGATGAAAACCTTCACTAGAATAGTCAGAAACTTTTCGAAGTATTGAGCAGCAGCAATACAGCGCAGCCAGCTGTGCCTTGCTGGTGCAGGCATTTTTACCCCCATCCTCCGGCACCAGCAATGGGTTAGAATTGACTGATTGCTATTCAGAATCATCATAAACTTCAGTATCAGAAAGATCATCAAAATCTCTCATATCAAGCTGGTAAAGAAGGATACCACCAATCCCACCAAACCCTCGGCAAAACTGAGATCCTTCCTGTGATTTGTTAGTAACAAACTCAAAAGTACAACCGAATTGCTTGTATTCATTAGCAAACCATTCAAGCAGTGGCATCTTTTCCTGAACTTCCAATTCACCGTGACTGGAGGGATCCCTAAAGTTACTCTGGTTAGCCTCCTGCTCCTTATTCAAATGTTTTATAACAATCTCACCCGTGCAGCTGTTTTTTAACACATACCTACTAATATCCAAATTTTCCCATACAATCAGAGTATCTACAGCACCCGTCTCTAAAGCTTTTAGAGTATCATCCACACCGAAGACATATTTCCCTGTATCCTGGCTAATTTCTTCAAAGTACTTTCCAATCAAGCGTTTTTCTTGTATAAACTTCACATTGGACAAAATTTCAGATGACAGCTCAATTGCCTGATTAGAACCATTCTCCCCACCATAAGAAACGTCAACCACATTAAGAATTTTAGCCTGAAGTCGAGGATCAAACATATCAGATTGACTCAGCTCTGTCTTGAAATCAGCAGATCCAGCAAGAATTAGTCCTGCAACATTAGGCTGGCTGGTGGCAGGATTAATAAAAAACTGGGTGGCAAGTTCTGCTGTCTTTCTTGCATAGTTATGGCGCTTTTCCATTTGGAGACAGGCAAATCGAAGTGCTGATTGACCTCCTCTTCCTTGTTTCTTTGGCAAGTCAACGGTAAATTTATGCAGAACCTCTTGCGTATTACCACTCAGTGTCCCGAAAAGGGTACCATTACCATCCATTACAATAAACCCAAACTTGTCATCAGATTCCAAAAGCTCATTTAGAGCTTCTATATGAAATTTGTTGTCACAAAAGTAAAGAGATGCATTTATGGGTCTAAAAGACTCAAAATCAATCAATTGTTACCTTCTTCTCCTTCCCATCTTCATTTACAATTGTTCCTGTATAAAGGACAAGCCCATTAGGAGGAACCTTGTTGTAAAGTTTGAGCCTTTGTTGAGCAGAGCCTTTGCACCTAGTACAGACTGACGATTGACCCTGCTCTTAATGTTAGAAGCAGTTCCATACTCATCACCAAGCATCTTAGTAACACGGGATATCTGATCACGAGGAGGCATTATGAGAGAAATCATGCTTGTGCCATTGCCTCGAGCAGCTTCCAGTGCTTTGATAAGCTTTTTAATCTTCCATATCTCAATGTTTTTATCAGTCTTGCGACCGTCTGACATTTTGCTACAACTTATAGAACAATAAATAAATTACCTGTAGAAATAGCATGATAGATCACAATCAACAAGCCTTTATATCATAAACACTGCAAATTCTGTGCGGGTTCAAGAAACTTAATTTTAAACTAAGAGTTTGACCACCACTGGATTCAAAATAATATATGGTTGAATAAAATTTTAAAAATTTATTAATGTGAAACAAATCAGAATATATGTACGGCTGTACCATGTGAAGCTTTAAGAATCAAACAAACATATAATGCTCCTAACTGAATCACGAAGCCCATTAAGCACATTTCTAAAGCAATTTGCTAGCTCCTACCTTCTTACGTGTGGTTAAATAGGATGGATTCATTAACCATGAGTCAAAAAGTATGTCAAAATGATGCAAAAACTGAAAACCAATAATTAAGAAGTGGATATATTTTAATGTTGCAAAAGCCACACATCAAAATTCCGCAATCCGACTATAGCCTCTTGCCATTTTTACTGCTAAGGCTTCAGATCAAGATTTCAGCGCTATTTGCAGTCATGCTTATAAAAGCTTAGGAGAAGAAGCAAAAAAACAGAATAATAAAAATATCTGGCTTGAGAAGGTATCTATGAGATAAGGAAAAATTACAGTACAATCTTTTCCTCCTATCTGCACCATCCAAGACAATTATGAAGAGAACTTATAGTCCACAGGAGATAGGATAAAACAATTTGTCCATGTGATCATTAAGGATTTAAAACGCAAATAAGATATGAAAGGAACATACACAAAGAAGAAGAATTTCCATCACCACACACATACATGAATCCTAAATCGTTCGCCTTTTAGATTGATTTCAATCAGACTCGGTGTTTTATGAATCATGATCATTTAAAAAATTTACTCTAAAGTCTCCAACTAAAGATCAAGCAAAATCCCATCAGAGTATGGATATTAATATTAAATTCAAACAGCTCTATTTGGTAATAGAAAGGTTCCTCTGCAATCGCAGAGACAATCATAAGCACAAGGAGGAAAAGCAACAACTATATGAAAATAAAATTGCAGAAAAAAGAGCACACACCAAAACATAGGTGAAGAATTAAAATAATCAGTGGGCAATATATATATGAACATAAAACAAGATGACCTTATAGGATATAATAGTTTTATATAAGAATAAAATAACATAATAAGAAAAAAAGTATTATATCCAAGAAAAAGAAGAGAGAAAGGAACCTGATTGTGGAAAGGGCTGATTGCCTCCTAGACAAGAAGCGGTTGTAATTCGTTGTATGCAATATGGCTCTATCCCATCCCCACGCGACCGATTACCCTAACTCAGGTGTAGATCAATTATAGATTTCTCTCGGCAGGGAACCTAACTGGGTTTCAACCCATTCATTTGGGCCTTGAGCCCAATATTTTTATAAATATAATTATTTGATGGAAAATACAACACATACTCCTTTATTAAACAAAAAAACAAAAAAAGACTTTTTAACTCCCACTTTTTCCTGATATTTAAAATAAATAACGATTTTGTGATTCTCTTTCATTAACTATCAATTTGATTGTTGTTAATTTTATTCACTGAAACCTTTTTTTTTTCTGCCTATTTTTTAGGATTTACTTTTATATTTCAGTTTGAATCCGGAAGTTGATTAGATTTGAAGCTAAAATTAATATCAAATAAATATTAATTTAATTATTTGATTATTCATTTTTTTATAATTTCAAGTTTGAAATTTTGTAGATTTATAGTTTTCTGTCTACTATTTATATACGTCTCATACACTAATCTTAATTATTTTTTGAAAATTTAATATATATTATTTATATATTTCTCCTATATTAAATATATACTCTATATATATTGTTTATCAAAAAAAAAAAAAAACTACATATATTCAATATATATCATATATTATTTGTATCTTACTTGTATACAAATGGAATGGAAATATATGCACTACATATATTATTTCTCCTATATTAAATATATACACTGCAAATATTAAATATATTTCTCATATTATTTGTATACAAATAATATACACTATTTATATCATTTCTCCTATATTAAATATATATGCTACATATTTTTTTGATAATGTAATATACATTATTTGTATATTTCTCCTATATCAAATATATACACTACAATATTGAATATATATCTCATATATGAAATATATATTTTACATATACTTCCTAAGAAAATTGGACTGATCTGGAACTCTTTGTTGACATAGCTGATAATATTTCCGAACACGTTATGTTCTATTATGTTAGAAAATTAATTTTGGATTGTTGTATCCATTAATTAAAGTGAAAAATATAGATTGATGAATGGAAATTATGTTTTACCTAAATATATCGTGCTTTTATAGTTTGTTGAAGAAAGATAATGCCATAGTACTATATAAATTAGAAGTTTATGAGTATTTAAAATCTTCCACTATTAAATTTTCTAAATTTTTGGTGTTGAAAGGATAAATATGTTGATTGCTGCATAGGTCCCAAACATGGTAATTTTACATAGTTAGAAGGGGAAAATTTTGAATTATTATTGGTATTCTTTAAAATCCATTGTAAAAAAAATGAAATGTTAGTTACTAGAAGGTACAATTGTGTCCTTATCCCTAAAAGACCGAACGCGCATCTGATTTGGTAACAGTCGGCAGCGGTAGAAAAGAAACTGAATAGCTTCTGCGCCATCAGAGTGAGGTCGAGGCTTTCTATTATCTGAGAAAAGAATGGCATGGAGAGGGCAACTTTCTAAGAATCTTAAGGAGCTTAGGATTCTTCTTTGCCAATCTTCGCCTTCAAGTTCATCGGCTAGGTATTTTTTCCCTGTTATTTTATTACTGATTTTAAATTATAATTGTTCCCAACTTTCTTCTCATCTATTCTCTTTTTCCTTGATTATTGCTGCTATTATTGACAGAGCATTCGTGGAGAAAAATTATAAGGATCTCAAGACTCTGAACCCTAAGCTTCCAATCCTAATCCGTGAGTGCAATGGAATCCGGCCACAGTTGTGGGCTAGATATGGTGCGAGACATTTCTTTCTTTCTTCCTTTCTTTGATTATATGCTTTCCATGCGCCATTATAATTTTTACTTGCAACACATACTTATAAAGTGCCACATTCTTTTGGGAACTATTCTTTCATTGCAAATGGTCTTTGATGTTCTCCGATTTAGTGATACATCCCTGCTGTTGCAGGGTTTTAGTCGTTGCTTTTTGTTGCAAATATGCCAAAACATTGTTGTGCTAATGCTTGTTTAGAAAAACTTAATTTTGATATTGATATTGTGGTACAAATTTGTCTTCCGGATTGTTGATCTCATGACTGAAATTATAAAGTCCGGGGAAGGGAAGGATAAGGGGATGGAGAATATCAGTTCTCCAATCCAGATTTAATTCTCTGAAAATTGCATCTTTCAAGTCATTTACCAGTTTAAGGATTTGGAAAAATATCAAGGAGCCAGTTCTTCATATTTAATCTAATATATAATGTGGCTGAAATGGTACATACCTATTCTCTACGTCTCTTACGTGCTGTGAGAAACACGATTTCTTTTAAGCCTCTGATGTTACTGAGGAACTTTCCACCTATACTGCTGTTTTTGCAAATGATTTTGTTATTGTTTTGTGCTCGTCTGTTACAAGTCTTCCTAACAAGAATTTAGAATCCAAACAACTTCTTCTAAAATTAGTAAAGCATTTGCAGTCAAGCAATGATCTAGGTTGGTTGGGTTAGTGTTTCTGTTTCACAAAGGTTCCATCTTTCTATGAAGAAATAATGACCTGAGAGCTCCTTTCATTTCACTTGCATTTGTAATAATTTCTTTTGTCAGGAAAGCCATTTAACTCTTCCATATGCTTTACTCAAGCATCTAATATGCAAGTGGGAGCCGAGAGCAGATTAGCAAAAATTGATATGGTTAGTACTTAGTAGAATCAGATGAATTGCTTCGAATTCATTTACAAGGACTCAGACAACTAAAGATTAGATAATCTCTTCTAGTCCATGTGTTATCATTTGGTTTCTAGTTAAGTAATCTTCTAGAGTGCTAGCTGGCTGGTGGTGCTCCTGCTCCATTTAAGTTCATGTTGAGCTGTTGCATTAATATGATGGATCCTGAAATTTGTCCAGCCCTAAATCTCATAGCATTACAGAATTTAGACATTCTAATAGACAAACTCTGTTTTTAATATTGTCTTGGACTGTAATCTGGCTCGTGATGTCTATTAGAAGGCAAGACATAGCTAGATCATTGTAAGAGATTTTCTTCTAACAGGATCCCCATTAAGGTTGTATATCTCTTTAAGCATTCAGCTTTTTACTCAAATGTAACATGTTTTAAGCACTTGTTATGTTTCCAAGCAAAAGTTATGTTTTTTTGGGGTGGCTGTTAGGTGCCCTTGACTTGAGGTTGTTATTTATTGTTTTCTTTTTCCCTCGTCTTGGGGATCTCTGCCTACTTCCTGCATCCCTGCCAGAAAAAATAAAATCTTGAGAATAGAAACACACTGATAGAGAATTGATAGGAAATAGGAATATTCTAGAAATAAAGGTAGGGACATGTGGAAGGGCTGTTTGGTTGCTGAAGAAGCAGAAATTGGTTATAAATAGTCAGTGGAAGAGAGGGTTTAGGCAGGCTTTAGCAACTTGGGAATTTTGGGTCTTCAAGTTGCTTGAAGAAGGGGAGTTGCTCCCTGGGCTGTTCGAGCACAGATTTCCTCTCTTCCTTTTGTTATTTTCTGTTTGGGTATTTTGTTTTGAGCACTATTGTAGGGATATTTCTTAATTAATGGTATTTAGAAAAACTAATTACAATTTTGGTGTTTTTTTGGTGAAATTTACAGATTTGTGGTGGTTTCAAAATTATTTCTAAGTTTGTGGTGCAGTGCGCCAGTTGAAGTGGCGAGTGGAGACCTGGAGGGAAGAGGTGCGCCAGTCCGACTGGTGCACTAGTCGTGCGCCACTTGGAGTGGCGCACGCCTACGTGGCAGGCGTGCGCGCGCGCCACTCCAAGTGGTGCACGCCTATGTGGCGTGCGCCACTTGTACTCCTCCCTCTCCTCCCTCTTCCGTGTCTCCTGTTATTTACTAAATTTATTGATTAAAATTTATTAATTATTTTTTTAAGTAATACTTAATAAAAATTAAGTAAATTAAATTAATAAATATTAAATTAAATTATTTAGAATTTAAAAATACATAAAGGTAATAATAATTTATAAATTTTTTTTTAAAATATATAGAAATCCATAACTACTCATTATTATTTTTTGTTAATTAAATTTAACTTAATTAATTAATACATAAATAAATATACAATTTATAATAATTAGAGATGGATAAATAAAATTTACTATAAATTAATTAAATTTCATAATGTAGAATTTAATTATGTATTAAATAAAATATATGGAATAATAATGTACAAATATAAAAATGTATTTATGTTCCACAACGCCGATTTCTTTGAATTTGTGATCGAAATCCTCTATTTCGTCTAGTATCGATATTCTTCGAGCACTCATATCCATCAAGTTAGAATTTTATGTCTGATCACCACCACCACCACCACCACCGCCATCATTGTCATCATCGTCGTCAGCAAATTCATCAGTAGCAGTACCCCCTGAAAAGTAATGTGCCTGTGTAGGAACAAAGCCTGTATGTGTGGGTCGAAAGGTGGACGAACCCATAAAATCCACCGGTGTTTAAGACGTCTGAGTATATATGAACTCAGAATGTTGTGATTAATGAATCCATGGATTGTGTGTGGAGGCAACATATGGTGTAAATGGGCCAGAAGAGTAAAAGCCTGATGTTGAGAATATGTGTGTAGAACGACTATATTGTCCACTAGATGTGGATGACCCAGGATCTGCAGAGGATGATGGATACTGTTGGAACTGATGAAAATAAACAGGCTGAGGCATAGCTTGACAAGATGCAGATGGAGGGACGGACACATCCCTATGTTGTTGTCGGCGACGACGTGATGATTGCTGAGACAAAGCACATGCACGCTGCATTTCTTCTAAAATGGGGGCAGTATCAGGTGCAGGTTGAGGAGGTGGCATTGAAACCCTACGTCTATTTTCACGTAGTGCCCCTAATGAACTTGTGGCGATCTGTTGTGGGGGATATCTAGAGTTTGGTAATGAAATGTGCTCAAGTGTATCAGCCTGTAATTAATATAAAAGTTAATAAGACTTTGTCACATAATGTGATGAAAAAACATTTATAAAAGACAATTATAATTTGTGGAAAAATTAGAATATCATACTGATGCACCAACAGCAGCACCTTGATGAGAAATCCATCTCCTTGTAACTTGTCGATACCATTCCATATATTGTGAATGGTAATTGAGTGGATCATCTGATTGTACACCTGTAACAACATGTTCAACTCTATTATTCTATAATTGAATCCATATTGAATGTTGTTCAACCCAATTTGTACTAGTATTGCTCCGTAGAATTATTGAGTGAAGATGTTCAGTCTGCTGTGGTGGATGAGAGATTGGCTGCTGTAGGCCAAACTGTCTGAGAACTCGATCAGGCTGGTGCCATTCTACTATATGCATGCATATCAAAGGTACCACTGTCCTCCATATGTCGCGACCTCTCAAGCAATCGTTGAGTAAAGATTGAATAATATCTACAGTATATGACTCCCATATAATCTATTCAATAAAACATAAGATGTTAAACACTACCAATTGTTATAAAAAAAAGTTAAAATTTATTTAGAGGCAATATAACACACTTCATCGAAGCGACATACATCAAGTCTGTATCGGATCTGGGCCAGCTCATGTGAAGGTGTGTCATGTACTATCCGCTGACCGATCCATCTATATTAATTAATAATTCAGTTTATTATTAATTAATAATCACAACTAATGGTGACTTACTAATTTTACTATTATATTTGATTATCTCTCATTGTTGGAGCTAAAAATGGAAAGCTCTCCCATGCCCAAAGCTGTAAAATAAATAACGCACATGCAATTTGGGACACATGAGGAAATCTGCATGCCGTGCACAATTCTCGATATAAGAAACTTAATGTTGCAGCTCCATAACTATACTGGTTGATGGCTGCAAAGTTCTCTAAAAATTGAAGATATATCAAAGACACACGCCCAGTGCCTTTGCCACATAATAAAGAGCCACTGATGATACGCATAATGTGCACGAGCATGACATATAATAGTGTTCATATCAGCTCCATGAGGTAATATTGCAAATTGATCTTTCAGCCATCCTAATTTTATTTGAGAACCTCTAATTGCATCTGGCGGAGGTTTAACTCCCAGTAAACGTTCGCATAGAGATGACCAATCACCACTGGTCTGTCCAATAACTGGAAGACCATCAATAGGTAGACCAGTAAGAATCGCTATGTCCTGAAATGTAATTGTGCATTCTCCTTCAGGCATATGAAATGTATGTGTCTCTGGTTTCTATCTCTCAACTAGTGCAGTAATTAAATGTCAATCAAGTTGAAAAAATGGTATCTGAAGTAATTCGTAAAATTCGGTATGTCTTAGCAGCTGTTTAATCCGGTCATCTAGTTGAGCATCATTACCTATTGTATGTGTAGCTGTACTACTACGTCTGCAGTATAACACCTCATTTTCTATCTGAAAAAATTATGCAAATGATATGTGTCATTATACGCTTTACAATGTCATAAATGATGTAATAGAATGATTGTTATTTTTATTACCTCATTATTCCATATTGCTTGAGATCTGTGCTGAGGTTGTAAATATAACAATGAACCATCGTATGGTCTGGGATGTATGTAATCTCGTGGGTGAGATGCCATATCTGCGTGAGATTCATGAAATTAATATAAAAATACCATATATTAATAATGATAAGCAATCATTCATTTAATAATATAATTATACATTTAATGAAGTTGTAATTAATAAGTGATATAATTACATTCAAAATAAATTACAAAATTTGTAGACTACAAGTACATAGTAAAAATACATTTTAAATCTAATTTCTTATACAGGTCCTTGCATTATGACCCGTTTGACCACATTTACCACAAAAGGACACATGTTGATCCTCCTGTGTTTTCCAGTCTATCTCATTTTTTCTCTAAGATGCTTTTGGTCTTCCCTTTTTACGCTTCAATCCAGGATTTGGAACAACAGACAGTTCCTTTGATGTTTGCCCAGTAATCCTTGTGACCGAGGGGGTCAAAAGGGGTTGACTATACTTTCATTGTCTCGGATATTGTATGAAATGACGAAATATAAGAAGTGTAATCCATCCGATATTTCATACAAGCTGCAATGACATGAGAACATAGGATTTTGCTTTGTTGAAATTTTCACATGTACATATCTTTTGTACCATTTTAACTGTTTGACTGTGACCACCTTTTCTCATTTCATTGTTATATGCTGTTTTGATCACAAACACACCATTTTCTCTGTCATAAGATTTGACTTGATGACCATGAGCTTTTTGCACTCAATGCTTCAATATCTCTATGCATTTATGAGTGAATTGATAATTACTGGCAAATGCTTGTGAATATGTAACGCAATGTTCATCGAACAAGTCAATAAGCTTGTCAAACAGCATATGCATCATTGTGGTGACAGGTATAGACCTAATTTTTTTTAACATTGCATTAGTGGACTCAGAATAATTTGTGATCATCACATCATGACGATATCCAACATCATATGCTAATGTCCATTTGCATCGAAGGATTTTTTCCAACTAAGCAAATGAATCAGGGTCCCTCACTTCAATTGTCTTCATCAACTTCTTGAATTTCCTCTTTTGGTGCAAGTTGCCTATGAATGACAAATTATTTTACACAATCTTCAAAATATTCTGATATCACAAATAATGTGGTTAATAATAAAAAATTATTTATGCATTAGATACATA